>CAWUFW010020228.1:0-158201 GCA_963921515.1 Calotriton arnoldi | reverse complement strand
TCAACATAGGTACTCACACACCCATTCACAAACCCGCACACACTCACACACATCCCCTCAAAAACCCATACAGACACTCACACATCCACTCACAGACCTATATAGATACTCAGACACCCACTCAAATTCTCACATACCCACTCACAGACACCCTCAGACACTCACACACCCAGTTACAGACCAACATAGGAACTCAAACACCCACTGACACACTCACAGACCTACTCACAGACTCACACAGACACTCACACACCTACTCAGAGATCCACACAGACACTCATAGACCCACACAGATACTCACACACCCACTCACAGTCTCACACAGCACCTCACATATCCACTAACAGACCCATACAGACACTTACAGATACTCACACACCTACTCAAAGACCCATATCACCACTCAAACACCAACTCACAGACCCACATAGACATTCAAACACCTGCTCACAGACCCACACAGACAATCACATTCCCAGCCAGTGACCCCATAGCTACTCACACACCCATTCACAGACCCATACTGTCACTCACACACCCACTCACAGAGCCACACAGTCACTTACACACCCACTCACAGACATACAGACACTTACACACCCAATCACAGACCCATAGTTCCACTCACAGACCCACACAGGCACTCACAGGCCCACTCACAGACGCACACAGACAATCAAAGACTCACACACAGACATATATAGGTACTCACACACCTACTCACAGTCTCATACAGACACTCACAGACATACAGGCACTCACACACCCACTCACAGACCCACACAGTCACTTACATACCCACTTGCAGACCCATAAAGACACACTCACTCACAGACCCAAACAGACACTCATATATCCACTCTCAGACCTATACAGAAACTCAGACATACACTAGCAGACCAACTCAGACACCCATACACTCACTCACAGATCCACTTGGATACTCACATACCCACTGACATACCCACACTGGAACTAACACAACCACTCAGAGATTCACACAGCCACTCACACAGCCACTTATATACTCACACAGTCACTAACACACCTACTCATAGATCAACACAGACACTCATACACCCACTCACTGACACTCACACACCTACTCACAGACCCACACAGTCACTCACACATCTACTCATAGACCTGCACAGGCACTCACACACCTACTCACAGACCCATAGCACTACTCATACACCCATATGGCCACTCAGAGACCCACACAGGCATTCACACACCCACTCACAGACCCACACAGACAAGCATACACCCAGTCACTGATCCATACAGCTATTCACACACCCATTCAGAGACCCATATAGCCACTCACACACCCACTCACAGAGCCACACCATCCTTACATGCCCAATTACATACCAATAGTGCCACTCACAACACCCTCTCACAGACTCATACAGGTACTCACAGACCCACACAGACACTCACAGATGCACTCACAGACCTACTTAGGCACTCAGACACCCACTCACTGACTCACACAGACACTCATAGACCCACTTACAGATATACTCACAGACTCATACAGGCACTCACACACCCACTTTGAGACTGAGACAGGCACTCACACACCCTTTCAAAGACCAACATAGGCACTCACACACGCACTCACAGACCCACACAGGCACTCATGTGCCCACTCACAGACCCACATAACCACTCACAGGCCCATTCACAGACCCACACTAACACTCACACACCCACTCACAAACCCATACCGGCCATACCCACTCACAGACCCACACAGTCACTCACACACCCACTCACAGACCCATACAAACACCCACACAGTCACTCAAAGACCCACACAGGCACTCACCAACTCATAGTGCCACTCACACACACACACACACTGAGACCAAGACAGGCATTCACACACACACCCACAGACCCACACTGTCCTTACACACCCACTCACAGACCCACAGAGATGCTTACACACCCACTCCCAGACCCATAGTCCCACCCACACACCCTCTCACAGACTCATACAGGTACTCACAGATACTCACAGACCCACTCACAGACCCACATAGGCACTCAGACACTCACTCACTGACCCATACAGACACTCACAGACCCACTCACAGACCTAGTCACAGACCCCCACAGGTACTCACACACCCACTCACAGACCCACACAGTGACTCACACACCCACTTTGCGACTGAGACAGGCACTCACACACCCTTTCAAAGACCAACATAGGCACTCACACACGCACTCACAGACCCACACAGGCACTCATGCACCCACTCACAGACCCACATGACCAGTCACAGGCCCATTCACAGACCCACACTAACATTCACACACCCACTCACAAACCCATACCGGCATTCACATACCCACTCACAGACCCACACAGTCACTCACACACCCACTCACAGACCCATACAAACACCCACACAGTCACTCAAAGACCCACACAGGCACTCACCAACTCATAGTGCCACTCACACACACACACACACACACACACTGAGACCAAGACAGGCACTCACACACCCACCCACAGACCCACACTGTCCTTACACACCCACTCACAGACCCACAGAGATGCTTATACACCCACTCACAGACTCATAGTCCTACTCACACACCCTCTCACAGACTCATACAGGCACTCACAGACACTCACAGACCCACTCACAGACCCACATAGGCATTCAGACACCCACTCACTGACCCACACAGAGACTCACAGACCCACTCACAGACCTAGTCACAGACCCCCACAGGTACTCACACACCCACTCACAGACCCGCACAGTGACTCACACACCCACACTGAGACTGAGACAGGCACTCACACACCTATTCAAAGACTAATGCAGGCACTCACACACCAACTCACAGACCCACACAGGCACTCACACACACACTCACAGACCCACATGGCCACTCACAGACCCACACTAATACTCACACATCCCACTCACAAACCCACATCGGCACTCACATACCTACTCACATACCCACATGGCCACTCACACACCCACTCACAAACCCACACAAGCAGTTACACACTAACTCACAGACCCACTCAAACACCCACACAGACACTCACCCACCCACTCACAGATCCACACAGGTACTCATACACCCTCTCTCAGACCCACTCAGAAACTCACACACCCACTCTCAGACCTACTCAGACACCCATTCACACACCCACACAGGCACTCACACATGCACTCACAGACCCACAGGTACACTCACACACCCACTCACAGTCCCACTCACACACTCACTCACACACTCACTCACTCACTCACAGACCCACACAGACACTCACACACCCACTCACAGACCCATATAGCCACTCACACACACATCCTCAAAGGTTACAGGTTACAGTTTGGAAATACATTTTAAAAACCTTAGAAATTCACTGCAAAAACCAAAGGTTACAGGGACATTATAGTTAGTAAATAGCAAAACAAAACCATGGAAATTCACTGAAAAAAACAAAGGTTACAGGGGCGTTATAATTAGGAATTAGAATCAAAAAAACTTAGAAATTCACTAAAAAAACAAAGGTTACAGGGACGTTATAGTTAGGCTAAGATTATACATGCACAAACCCATAGAAATTCAGCAGTTGTAGTTTACCTGCAGTAACTATAACTTATGCCCCCACAATGCACTGCTCATGACTTTACATATTGCATCACTCATGACATGGTAAGTGACATCAAAGATGACATCAGTTTTTTAATGCTATTTCCTAACTATAACATCCCTGTAACCTTTGGTTTTTGCAGTGAATATATATATATTCTGAGAGCCCGATCAGTGACATACAAGGAACACTCAATAATGATATAAAAAATGTTGGAATACTGTCTGACCAACAATGTGTTTCTCTTTGATGGAGAATATTTTATCAAAACCAGGGAACACCCATGGGGACATCCTTCGCCCCAACGTATGCCATCCTACTTATGGGCCACTGGGAATCTGAGGCCATTTGGACAGAAGAAAATAGTGAACAGTTAGAACACATAAAGTTGTGGACAAGGTTCATTGATGATTTTTTTTTATTTGGGAAGGAGACAAGAAGAGTCTGGGGAGTTTATTTCATCATTGAACCACAATGCATACAATCTGAAGTTCACACATACTATTTTCCCAAATCAAATGACTTTCTTGGACATCAAAGTGTACATTAAGGAAGGCAGGGGATGTAGCAAAATTCATCAAAAGCAACTGCCAGTAACAGTATACTCCATGCCAACAGCGGACAGCCCAAAACATTAAAGTGGAGTGTCCCATTCTGAGAAATACTGAGAGCAAGGAGAAATTGCTCAAAGGATTCTGATTTTGAAACACAAGTACATGAAATGTTCATGAGATTTGAGGCTAGGGGGTACCCCAAGGAAGTACAACAAAATGCAAAGAATAGAGCAATGACTAAAAGTAGGAAAGAATTACTAGTCACTAGATGGAGAGAATCTGAAGAGAATAATGAAACCCGAGCGATTATAGATACAACATCAAACATGAGTAAATTAGAAATGCATCTCTGAGAAACTGGAAAGTTCTACTATGTGATGACACATTGAGAGAGTACATATCAGAGTTCCAAAAATGACATACAGGAAAGTGGCATCATTAGGAGATATATTGGTTCAAAGTCACCAATCAATATTTAAGAAAATGAACAACTCCTGGTTACATCAGCCTGGCTTCTGGAAATGTGTTAAATGAAAAGCGTGTGCACATGGAATAAAAAGAACCACACAAAAACTAAAAAGCAGAAGAGAACAGAAATTCATGGAACACATTAATTATGAAACAAATTTTGTAGTCTATGTGCTGCAGTGCACATGTGGAAAATCATATGTGGGGCGTACAACAAACAAAGTTAACCTAAGAATCTTATAACACCTACAAGCGATAAGAAACAAAGATTTCTCTTACTCCATTGCTAAACATTTCTGGGAGGAGCACAAAGGAAATTTACAAGATCTAATATACTTTGGTGTGAACCATATAAAGGCTGCAGAACGAGGGGGAAATAGAGAACTATTCCTGAGAAGGACGGAATCAAGATTGATAATCTCGATGGAACAGAAGCCCCCACTTGGACATAAGCTGGATGTAGAACTACATATCTATCTTTAATTGAATATCCATCATTAATTAAATATGTATCTCTAACTCACTTCTAAATGCACATGGGACATGTTTTTTTAATCTTTGAAAACGTATTTATCATCCATGTTCTTTGAAAACTCATATTTCTCTCCTCCTATTTGTGATGTATTCTCCCTGAATCCGTATGCGCTTTATTGAAAGTGTGTTGAGAGTTCCAAATATGGAATTATTGGCTAGCTCCCTCCCGAACCAGATGAAAAGTTCTCTCTTTTTATCTGCGATAGCACTTTCCATCATGAATTACTTCAGCACTTTATAGGCTCTATGAGATGGGGCCATGGTATATAGAGTAAAAATATCTTATATGCGCTGAAACTTTCAGGATTTAGATTAGCACCTTATTAGTCTGCTGAGATAGATGCAATAGTTTATAGAGGAATGATACCTTATAAGCACTGGCACTTTCAATAATTCATTGAAAATGTGTGAATGATTTTGAATAACACTTTATGAACTTGTCATTCTCCTGTAAAAATAACTTTCTTTTTCAAACCAGCGCTTTATAAATGTTATGGAATATTTTTAACAGCTAGAAGATAATTTTTATCAACATTGATACCTTAGGAAGTACTTTATTAGCACAGACACTTTATCAACAACTATCAAATATGTAGTGGGAACAAACATATGATATTGGCACTTTTCATGGACACTGGAAAATGATTATCTTGGTTTAGAAATTCTATAGATGTCTATCAATTTGAATTTAAAATAGTTCTTTACTTTCTATTTTCTAAATAACACATGGCAGTCAATTTATCAGCATTAGCACTTTATATCATATTACTAGTACTTTTCATCTTATAATATATCATGTTTTAACTAAATTATGTTGTTTCTTGTCTGTATTTACTCTGTAAATGTTCAGAGCAATCCTATTGATTCACATCTGTCAATTGACCATATATTTCAAAATATGAACTAATGATTTATGTCTGCTGTGAAACATCAAGTTTGCATATCTACATAACCAACTGGTGATATGAACTCCCTCTGCAATTCCCACCCCCTGCTGAACTACATCATCTAATGAAATGCTAATATTTCTATATTACAATATGAGTTGATTATGCGTTGGCATGCATGTATCTCTCCAAGCTGTAATTTTTGCTTTCACCCTATCTCCTTGATTAGTACTCAACAAATATTTATTGTCTGCCAAAAGTTTTCTTATATCATGCTCAAAAAGAAATGTGCTTTAGCTGTTATGCAAATACTCAGTTATATGTAGACTTTTTGCAAAGTGTACTTTATGGCAAAAAGACAGGAATTTATGCACTTTTACTTTATGTCCTGGACAATTGTTTAACAATCCCATGAGATTCCATGGTAGAAAAATGGTGGCAATTCTGTGACACAATACAAACGTGGCGTAATGCTTTAGCGGTGGTTGAAATAAAAATGGACTTATACACAGGGCACTATAAGTCTAGGCTTCCATGCCAGGACTCTATGGTCCAGCAGTAGGTGGAAACGTCAAAACGCCTCAAAAAGTTATACTTACCTGGATCGTGTGCTGCTCTCCTCTCTGCATAGTAGGAGTAGTTTCTTGTGGAATATATATATTATATGTGATAGTGTGAGTTACAGCTAGCTAGCTCACATTAGATCAATTACGCAGGTGGTCTATGCCCAAAGGGGATGTATCTAATACTTTTCATCCACACAGGTTATATGAGGTGTACCTACCCCTTTAAGCTTCCTTTACCGCTTTGTCACACATTGTTTAGTGTGGGTTTGCTTAGCTGTTATGTCATCACGTGATTTCATTGCTATTTATGCACCATGTATTTTATATGTGACCCATGTCAATGATGTGCCGCCCAGCATGTTCTCTAATTTGTAAATTCAGTGGCGTAGTGTGGTTTAGATTGCATGTATGTATTCATATGCTGCTATATGCCAATCACAACACTCTGCTCTGAACATTAATTACCTTTTTGTATTTAATTTCCTTTGACATTAGGTTCAGTGAATGCAATTAATTCAGTGAATCATGGTGAATTGTTTATCGTTTTATCATGTTGAATAATGCATGTCATATATATTATTTTTACTATTGTCAGCCTTTTTCACTTCTCATTGTTTCAGTGAGCACATTATGTCTTCTGTGGCCATGTTTTAGTCTAGCAACTCAAGTGGTACTGAAGGGCCTGTTAATGGCAGCCGCGCTATGTGATCAAGGTGGCTGTGTCCACCGAAACGAGTCGTCCAGCGTTCATCTCTGCCTAAAATAAAAACCTCACTGTTTCCTGGTTGCCGGTGCCTGCTTTCATTCTTCAGAGAGCGGGACATTTTGCTGATGTATTTACGTGTGTGCTGGCTCGTCTCACCGACACCCCCTCGTTCAGGCGCATCACGCTCACCAGCATTTCCTTGGAGCTTGTAGTGAAACTACAGCGTGAAGCCCCCCCAGTCAGGCCGATTTGAAGCATGTCAGTGGCTGCCGTTCACGGAACCAGCATCCGGAGAGCCGGAGGGCGCCCGGATCGCAGGTAAGCGGGTTTGACAGTCTGTGTGTGATTTGGGCCGCGTAGAGGGAGAGGCAGCTGTGTAAGCATCACAGTGTGGAACCAGTGAGGCAATTCTTGACAATTTGGCAAGCATGTCGTCGGACTGGCTGAGGGAGAAGGAGGATGCCGCCGACATAATGTTTGATGAGGAACTAAAGACTGTGGGAGACAGCTTTGGCAAGCAAAGCGCGAGGCCAGAGACACCAGAAGCGAGCTTCCGCAATCAATTAAGGGAACTTGAAAAATTACGCCGCAATGAAATCACCAAGTAGTGGGAGCATAAATCACTATCCAAGTACCTCGAAGTTGGCACATACCACCAGGACTGCGCATATTGATTGCGCTTACGTATGAGAATCCTGACAAGGACATGCTCAAAGACTGGGCAGAAAATAATTCGGAATCCTCAAGGAGAATGCTGCAAATCTTAATTAAATATGCACAGAGCGACAGAGACAAAATTCTGGCCTCAATTGACACATTGCAAACTACAATCAATCAACATCCAGATAAGGAAGAAATAGCAAAATTCAACAAAGATATGACAAGCAGGCTACAGAAACACGAACAAGTGATCAAAACATGAAAGGCAACTAAGTTCCTTAGAGACAAGTTAGACTACCAAAGGGGACAGATCTATACTTTTGTACGTAGATTCTACAACATCAGACGCCAGCAGCTGTCTGATAAGCCTCAACAGGCACAGCAGAAACAATCAGCCACAAGCAACTCTGACTTGAGCTCCGAGGTGGAAACAAATCCGGATGAGGGCCCCAGCGGGGAGCCACCATCTATCACTGAAGAACTCTGTTTTTTATGCCTGGATCGGACACTGAACCTAAGACCTCAGCCTCCAAAAAAAGACAAAATTGGAAATCCCAAAGGCAGAGGCAAAACAGAAGGAGCGGGCACAGAACAGCAGCCTGCACAAAGACAGACCCGCAACAGGAAATAAATATGGTGGATGCCAAGACAGTGATAAATCTTTCTGCCATGGAGTTAACCAGCAAAGAGAAGGAAATCCTTTCGTTGGGTCTTTCATTTTGCAAACCAACTAATTTTAATTTTGTTCAGACTAAAATTGACTTGTTCAAGTACGTGAGGAAACTCAAGCTGCAAAAATACTATCATTCCCTCACCCAAAGATCTGATGAACAGATTGAGTCTATTTCTACGTCAGGTAACCTTGCAGTGGCAGATCTGGAACTTCTCCAGGACCTGAATCAATTGAAAAGGGAGGGCTGCGTGAATAGCTCACCTCTTGAGGAGCAACTGGGGGTAGACATTGGATGCAGGGTGCAGTCGTTGTGTAAGCCCAACTCTGAGTTCACACCTATTATGCCAAGAGATGGCTTGGACATGTTTTCTGAACTTGTAACCTCAGACTTAAAAAGATTGGCATCTGAATCTAGCTAACGTTTTCGTGTTGACTTTGTAGGTCAGATGCGTGATTATGAAGCTGTTATGCAGATGATTTCAGCCAGAAAAAATATTGTGGTCCAACAATTAGACAATGGGGGTAATATTGTGCTATGGCCCCTGTCCCTGTACAAAGCAGAAGCATACTTACAACTCAATGATAGGAGCTGTTACAGAAAAATGTCCCCCAACAGTTTTAATTTGATCAAGGAGGGGTTCCACACTGAATTGTCCAGGTGGCGGGGGATGGGATTGCTTACCAATGAGGAATTTAAATTCCTAAAAGTTGAACATTCGGATATCCCAGTCCTCTATCTTATCCCGAAAATCCATAAGCACGCCACCAACCCCCAGGGAGGCCTATCATATCTGCCATAGGGGGTCTGTTTGAAACCACCTCTAAGTATATTGACCACTTCCTTCAGGATCATTGTCAGGAATCTTACATCATTTATTCTTGATACTGGAGATTTCCTTAAGAAAATTTATGACATTGCTTGGGATCAATCATACGTCTTAATGACCTTAGACGTTTCATCCCTGTATACCAGTATCAGACACAAACAAGGACTAAGGGCTACTAAGTACTTCTTAGGGGCCAGACATATCAGTGCGTATCAACATACTGTGATGCTAGTCTAAATGATGGAGTGGTGTTTAGAGAATAACTTCTTTTTGTTTGATAAGCAACTGTACAAACAGCTACAGGGGACTGTGATGGGCACCTGCTTCACTCCCAGCTATGCGAATTTGCATACGGGCTGGTGGGAGGAGCAGGTGCTCACCACAGAATTTGCTGATGAATGGACGGACAACATTGTTCTTTGGTCACGTTACATCGACGACCTCTTCGTACTATGGAGGGGTTCAATTGAATCGGCAAAGGGCTTTGTTGATCGTCTTACTGTCAACGATTTAAATCTATCTTTTACCAGCAATATTAGTACAAGCCAGGTTGAATTTCTTGATCTGAATGTCTATGTACACAATAATCATTTTCATACTAAGACTTTCCGCAAGGAGACTGCAGGAAATTCCATTCTTCATGCGCAGAGTTTTCATCCACAGAAATTGAGGCAGAGTAATCCTTATGCTGAAAACCTGCGCATGAAGCGCTACTGCAGTGAATCTCACTCCTTGAGGTAAGTCCAGGCGGACCTAGACCTCAGATTCCAGGCCAGAGGCTACAGCCCAGCCCTGCTGAAAAACACACAGACTAAGGTACAGGCTTTATCTAGGGAAGCTCTGCTGTTCAAACAAAAAGAGCAATGCAATGCAAAAAAGACACACAAGGCACTGTGAGAATGGTCACAGGATACAACACATACCAGCAAAGAGTGAGAAACATCCTCTACTCTCACTGGGCTTTGATACGCAGTGACCCGATCATTGGGCCATCCATGCCCAAATACCCTCTCCTCTGTTTCAGAAGGGCTAAATCCATGAGGGGAGAACTGTGCACCAGCAGCCTGGACATGGTCAGATCAGATTCATGGTTAACTACATCATCTGGGTTCCACAAGTGTCATAAATGTAAGGCGTCTACCATTGGCCTTAACACAAGTGAAATATCTAGCCCTCTGTACAACACGTCACACAAGATACGCCAGTCCTACAACTGCAGGAGTGACTTTGTAGTGTACGTGCTACAGTGTTCGTGTCCTAAGCTATACGTAGGTAGAACCAAGCACATGGTTCTTCAACATCTTCGTGCAATCAATAAGGATGACAAAACATACCCAGTTGCACGACACATCAATGAGTTTCATGGGGGAAACATTGCTGACCTGAGATACTTTGTCATAGACTCTGTCCCTAGTCACATGAGGGGTGGAAACAGGGAGCTCAAACTTCACAGACTCAAGTCCTGGTACATAATTTTGCTGAACAGTAAGATCCCTTACGGTCTTAACTCAGACGAAGAACTGTACATCCATTTCTGACACTACTTTCCCACATTTGTGTGGGGATTCCCTCCCGCATTCCTTCAGCCCAGTTCTAGCGTTTTTAGCCGCACGCAGAATTTTCCTGCAGGTCACTTTCACTATATGTTGTTTTTCCACTTGAGTAGGCTTTGTTAATTTACACACGTCATGTACTTACCTCTCATGTTTTTCAACTAGAGATCTCTCGAAATCTTGGTTGGCATTTCTTTTGGCCTCTTATTGGTGGCCTGGCATCTGTTGCATCATTTGGACACTTGTCCACGATAGTGTGAGTTACAGCTAGCTAGCTTACATTAGATCAATTACGCAGGTGGTCTATGCCCAATGGGTATGTATCTAATATTTTTCATCTACACAGGTTATATGGGGTGTACCTACCCCTTGAAGCTTCCTTTACTGCTTTGTCACACATTGTTTAGTGTGGGTTTGCTTAGCTGTTATGTCATCACGTGATTTCATTGCCATTTATGCACCATGTATTTTATATGTGACCCATGTCAATGATGTGCCGCCCAGCATGTTCTCTAATTTGTAGATTCAGTGGCGTAGTGTGGTTTAGATTGTATGTATGTCTTCATATGCTGCTATACCCCAATCACAACACTCTGCTCTGAACATTAATTACCTTTTTGTATTTAATTTCCTTTGACATTAGGTTCAGTGAATGCAATTAATTCAGTGAATCATGGTGAATTGTTAATCGTTTTATCATGTTGAATAATGCATGTCATATATATTATTTTTACTATTGTCAGCCTTTTTCACTTCTCATTGTTTCAGTGAGCACAGTATGTCCTCTGTGGCCACGTTTTAGTCTGGCAACTCAAGTGGTACTTAAGGGCCTGTTAATGGCAGCCGCGCTATGTGATCAAGGTGGCTGTGTCCACCGAAACGCGTCGTCCAGCGTTCATCTCTGCCTAAAATAAAAACCTCACTGTTTCCTGGTTGCCGGCGCCTGCTTTCATTCTTCAGAGAGCGGGACGTTTTGCTGATATATATATATATATATATATATATATATATATTCACTGAAAAACCATAGGTTTCAGGCACGTTATAGTTAGAAATTAGCATTTAAAAAACCTTAGAAATTCACTGAAAAAACCATAGGTTTCAGGGGCGTTATAGTTAGTTGGACATTTCACTCGTACAAAACCATAGAAATTCCCCGTTATAGTTAGTTCAGCTAACTATAACTCGCTGCGCCCGCAATGCACTGCTGATGACGTCACATATTACATCACTCATGACATGGTCAGTGACATCACTCATGACATCACTGATGACATCTCAAATGACATCACTGATGACATCATCCAGTGAATGTGTGTTTTTCTGAAAATTAAATATGTTTTATATATGTATATCTCAAGGTCGATGGAAGAATAAATGGGTATATAAGTGTCTAAATGGATGATTTTTTTTGTAAAATTGATTGTATAACTGACTGATTAAGTGTACCTTAGTGAATACATGGGTTAGTGAGTAATGTTTAAATATGAAAATATCTGTATCAGTCTCTCACTTTGTGTATAAGTGGCTGCACGGGTTGGTGAGTAGCTACATGAGTGTCTATATGGGTTATTAGTTGGTTTTTGGAGTATCAGTATAAGTGTCTGAGTGTCTGTATGGTTCGGTGGGGGGTATTACTTAGTGCATAGATGCATGAATGAGTGACTCACTGTTTGTATGTGTTGAAGACAGCATGTGTGCAGGACTGTATAGGTGGATGAATGTATGTATGGGTGTGTTAGTGAGTGAATGACTGTCTCAATAGTGTCTTTATGAGTAACTACATATGTTTTAAACTAGTATATGTGAATATTGGTGTATATAAGTGAGTATATGTGAGAGTGAGAGATTGGAAGAGTTCCTGTACAAATAAGTAGGTGTTTCTATAAGTGATTGTTTAAGAGAGTAAGTATGTGTAAGTTTCTGTAGAAGTAAGTGTGGTAGTGTGTGTATAACTGTATATGCAAGTAAATGGATGTTTGATACTTTGTTTGCATGTGTGACTATGTGTGTGAGTAACTCTATGGATGAGTGGCGGTGTGTTACAGGATGTATAGGTGTATGAGTACATATGATGAGTGAGTACATGTATGAGTGACTGTATAGGGACTGTTGGTGAATGAGTGGATGTGTGTGTAGATCTTGGAATTACTGAATAGGTGTGTTGTAACTGGTATTGGTATGTCCATTGTTTTGAAAATGTCAGTTTGTATTTTTGAGTGTGTGTATCAAAGGTTATATTAGGGTGAGAGGGAGGTCTGCCACTCTATCACAAGGATGATGTCATCAGTGATGTCATCAGTGATGTCATTTGAGATGTCATCAGTGATGTCATGAGTGATGTCACTGACCATGTCATGAGTGATGTAATATGTGACGTCATCAGCAGTGCATTGCGGGCGCGCGAGTTATAGTTAGCTGAATTAACTATAACGGGGGAATTTCTATGGTTTTGTACGAGTGAAATGTCCAACTAACTATAACGCCCCTGAAACCTATGGTTTTTTCAGTGAATTTCTAAGGTTTTTTAAATGCTAATTTCTAACTATAACGTGCCTGAAACCTATGGTTTTTTCAGTGAATTTCTAAGGTTTTTTAAATGCTAATTTCTAACTATAACGTGCATGAAACCTATGGTTTTTTCAGTGAATATATATATATTTATTATACTATGTATACATGTGAAAATGTCTCGGTCCGCCTGTTTGCCTCGGTGGCACGGAAAAAAGGGGTGGAACTGACGTCAGCACGCCGACGAGGTCCTCTTATGGCTCCGATGACGTCATACGGTGTCGCGAGCGGAGCCATGCTATTATGACGTCCTCGTTGACGTGGGAGAACTAGGAAAGAATTTCCGTGGAATGCTGGTGCAGGGGATATTCACCTAAGTGTTCAGGCTAGTCCTTTGGGAGCAACTGTTTATGTTGCCACTCCAGAAACCAAAACCAGTGATCAGAGGGCAGAGGACCTGCAGATGGCACACGAGGTGGGGTGCCCAGTCGTGTGCACCGGCGGGGCAGCGAAGTGACAAGCACCACAACCCACAAAAAAGGTAACGAGGGCACTGAATAACACAGGATCTTCTCTTTGTATATGGCAGGAACAACGAAGTTAAAATGCCCTAGTACTAAAATGTAGAATTAGTGCTACAACGGTCTTCAAGAGGACCTGCGATGCCGCTTCTGCCTCCCGTACCCTGGAGGCGACACATGGGTCACGCGGTACGGTCATACTGCGGTGGGACGCACACTCGTTGACCTCTCATGCCACTGCTCCACACTTCAGGGAGGACGCTTTCCATTAGCTATGTTTTCTGATGACGTTTCGCGCCGGCCCCGTCCAACAACAGAACTCCTTTAGATCCAAACAGACTCTTTCACTCTCTCACCGGAAGTGAAACCAGGCCACGCGGACATTTTCACAATACAACAGCCGGGAATGCACTTTTCGGTACAAAAACCACATTCCTTCCTCCTAATTAATAAAATAAATGTCTTACTGAAGAACAGGTGCCAGCTTCGATCGGTAAGCAGCCGTTACAACGACTTTTTTACTTCGCAATACCATTACAACGCATGCATTACCACGCATGCGTTGTACATCGCGAAGTCATTACTATGCATTTTTTTAGAACGCATGGTCATTTACCACGCATGCCTTTACAAACAAATTTTGTTGTAAAGGTATGTATGGTAAATGAACATGCGTTCTAAAAAACATGTAGATGATCCACGTCGTTGTAAGGAAACAGAGGCTGTTCCGTTTCCTCACAACGACGTGCACCGCCCCTCAGAGATGACGTGAAGCAGGAACCACGAGGAGAGAGGAACCACGTGGAGTGAGAGGTAAGGGGGATTGGGCATGGGGTTTCTTTTCTAGGGTAGTGCAGTGGTGTTTGGGTGGTGTAGGGGGTCATGCTGGGGATAGTGTTTTAGGGTTTAGGGTAATGCAGTGGTGTTTGGGTAGAGAAGGGGGTTGTGCTGGGGGTAGTGTTTTAGGGTTTAGGGTAGTGCAGTAGTGTAGGTGGTCGTGCTGGGGGTAGTGTTTTAAGGGTTTAGGGTAGTGCAGTGGTGTATGGGTAGTGTAGGGGGTCGTGCAGGGTTAGTGTTTTAGGGTAGTGCAGTGGTGTTTGAGTAGTGTAGGGGGTCATGCTGGTGGTAGTGTTTTAGGGTTTAGGGTAGTGCAGTGGTGTTTGTGTAGTGTAGGGGGTCATGCTGGGGGTAGTGTTTTATGGTTTAGGGTAGTGCAGTGGTGTTGGGTAGTGTAGGGGGTCATGCTGGGGGTAGATTTAGGGTTTAGGGTAGTGCAGTGGTGTTTGGGTAGTGTAGGGAGTCATGCTGGGGGTAGTGTTTAAGGGTTTAGGGTAGTGCAGTGGTGTTTGTGTAGTGTAGGGGGTTGTGCTGGGGTAGTATTTTAGGGTTTATGTTAGTGCAGTGGTGTTTGGGTAGTGTAGGGGGTAGTGCTGGGGTAGTGTATTAGGGTTTAGGGTAGTGCAGTGGTGTTTGTGTAGTGTAGGGGTTAGTGCTGGGGGTAGTGTTTTAGGGTTTAGGGTAGTACAGTGGTGTTTGAGTAGTGTAGGAGTTCATGCTGGGGGTAGTGTTTTAGGGTTTAGGGTATGGCACTGGTGTTTGGGTAGTGTAGGGGGTCGTGCTGGGGGTAGTGTTTTAGGGTTTAGAGTAGTGAAGTGGTGTTTGTATAGTGTAGGGGGGGTTTAGGATAGTGCAGTGGTGTTTGTGTAGTGTAGGGGGTCATGCTGGGGGTAGTGTTTTAGGGTTTATGGTAGTGCAGTGGTGTTTGTGTACTGTAGGGGTAGTGTTTTAGGGTTTAGGGTAGTGCAGTGGTGTTTGTGTAGTGTAGGGGGTCATGCTGTGGGTAGTGTTTTAGGGTTTAGGGTAGTGCAGTCGTGTTTGTGTAGTGTAGGGGTCATGTATTAGGGTATAGGGTAGTGCAGTGGTGTTTGGGTAGTGTAGGGGGTCATGCTGGGGTTAGTGTTTTAGGGTTTAGGGTAGTGCAGTGGTGTTTGGGTAGTGTAGGGGGTCGTGCTGGGGGTAGTGTTTTAGGGGTTAGGGTAGTGCAGTGGTATTTGTGTAATGTGGGAGGTCATGCTGGGGGTAGATTTAGGGTTAAGTGTAGTGCAGTGGTGTTTGGGTAGTGTAGGGAGTCATGCTGGGGTTAGTGTTTTAGGGTTTAGGGTAGTCCAGTGGTGTTTGTGTAGTGTAGGGAGTCGTGCTGGGGGTAGTGTTTTAGGGTTTAGGGTAGTGCAGTGGTGTTTGGGTAGTGTAGGGGGTCGTGCTGGGGGTAGTGTTTTAGGGTTTATGGTAGTGCAGTGGTGTTTGTGTAGTGTAGGGGGTCATGCTGGGGGTGGTGTTTTAGGGTTTAGGGTAGTGCAATGGTGTTTGGGTAGTATAGGGGGTAGTGCTGGGGTAGTGTTTTGGGGTTATGGTAGTGCAGTGGTGTTTGTGTAGTGTAGAGGGTCGTGCTGGGGGTAGTGTTTTAGGGTTTAGGGTAGTGCAGTAGTGTTTGTGTAGTGTAGGGGGTAGTGTTTTAGGGTTTAGGGTAGTGCAGTGGTGTTGGTGTACTGTAGGGGTCGTGCTGGGTTCTAGTGTTTTAGGGTTTAGGGTAGTGCAGTGGGGTTTGTGTAGTGTAGGGGGTCGTGTTTTAGGGTTTAGGGTCGTGCAGTGGTGTTTGGGTAGTGTAGGGGGTCGTGCTGGGGGTAGTGTTTTTGGGTTAATGGTAGTGCAGTGGTGTTTGGGTGGTGTAGGGGGTCGTGCTGGGGTAGTGTTTTAGGGTTTAGTTTAGTGCAGTGGTGTTTGTGTAGTGTAGGGGGTCATGCTGGGGGTAGTGTTTTATGGTTTAGGGTAGTGCAGTTGTGTTTGGGTAGTGTAGGGGTTCGTGCTGGGGGTAGATTTAGGGTTTAGGGTAGTGCAGTGGTGTTTGGGTAGTGTAGGGAGTCGTGCTGGGGGTAGTGTTTTAGGGTTTAGGGTAATGCAGTGGTGTTTGTGTAGTGTAGGGGGTTGTGCTGGGGTAGTGTTTTAGGGTTTATGTTAGTGCAGTGGTGTTTGGGTAGAGTAGGGGGTAGTGCTGGGATAGTGTTTTAGGGTTTAGGGTAGTGCAGTGGTGTTTGTGTAGTGTAGGGTGTAGTGCTGGGGGTAGTGTTTTAGGGTTTAGGGTAGTGCAGTAGTGTTTGGGTAGTGTAGGGGTTCATGCTGGGGGTAGTGTTTTAGGGTTTAGGGTATGGCAGTGGTGTTTGGGTAGTGTAGGGGTCGTGCTGGGGTAGTGTTTTATGGTTTAGGGTAGTGCAGTGGTGTTTGGGTAGTGTAGGGGTCGTGCTGGGGGTAGTTTTTTAGGGTTTATGTTAGTGCAGTGGTGTTTGTGTAGTGTAGGGGGTCATGCTGGAGGTAGTGTTTTAGGGTTTAGGGTAGTGCAGTTCGGTTTAGGTAGTGAAGGGGGTCATGCTGGGGGTAGTGGTTTAGGGTAGTGCAGTGGTGCTTGTGTAGTGTAGGGGGTCGTGCTGGGAATGTTGTTCATTTCTATGGCAAAATGAACCCCATTATTTTGTTCCTTTTAAATTAAATGTTTTAAGTGTTACTGGTTTATTCCAATCAAGATGGCTTCAGGTGTGCCATACTTTTGTCATAAGTAAGGCTGTTAGCGCTCTAGTTGTTCTTTAGAACACTCTGGGAAGCTGCAGTAGAACACAAAGGCATCAACTGGCAGGCTGCTCCGGTTTTAATATAACAGGAAGATATTTGAGATCACACTTGAAACATGTCCTAATTTTTCTTTCTACAGCACTAACCATAATTTCTATGACAAAATGAACCCCATCATTTTGTTCCTTTTTAAATTAAATGTTTTATGTGTTACCAGTTTATTCCAATCAAGATGGCTTCAGGTGTGCCATACTTTTGTCATAAGTAAGGCTGTTAGCACTCTAGTTGTTCTTTAGAACACTCTGGGAAGCTGCAGTAGAACACAAAGGAATCAACTGACAGTCTCTGCCCTTGTTGGATGTACATGTTTTACTGAGAATGTCAGACTTCATTCTCACATGACTGAGAAAGATAATGTGAATTTACAGAAAATATGCTCTCATTTTAGCTTCTGGAGCACCTTCCAAAACTCTATGGGACAAGTATGTGAAAATAGAATCATCGCGAAATTTTCAAAACTAGTGGGGCGCTCCGGTCCGCTCCTGTCTTGAAAGTTTCGGGGTGATTCATCAAGCGGGGGCCGAGAAAAAAGGGGGGTCCCAAAACTTGTTTTCTCCATGTTAATTCCCATAGGAAATTTTAGCCACGGCTACAGCCTGAACTGCTGAACGGAATTACACCAAATTTGGCAAAAAGGTAGCGCTTGGTTCAGAAAACATCCTTTTTAAAAATGGTGTAAATCCGTTCAGTAGTTGCGGAGAAATTCAAAAAATAAGAGTGAAAAATCAATTTCCCATAGGAAACTTTATGCAAGGCTACAGCAAAACTGCTGAACGGAATTACACCAAATTTGGCAAAAAGGTAGTGCTTGGTTCAGAAAACATCCTTTTTAAAAATGGTGTAAATCCGTTCAATAGTTGCTGAGAAAATCCAAAATAAAAGTTTCGATATCTATGGCCGCGGTGGATCCGCAAACCCTCCCGACCACGAGCTGCATGCTAATTGGCTGTCAACACTCCAAACCAGGAAGTGTTGGCAGCCATCTTGTTCCTCGGTAGAACCGAGGAACAAGAAAGCAGTAAAACAAGTGCGCAAAATGCAAAAAGGGGGCAGGGTAGAAACACCCTGACCCCCTAGGTCTGCTCAGGGGGTCCCACAAGGACCCGCTGGGCAGAAAAAAGCATTTTTTTTTTAAAAAATCGGCGAGATGCGCTTAGGGTGCGCGGATCCCGCCTATTAAAAAAAAAAACACAAGAAACAAGTGCACAAAACGCACAAAGGGGGCAGGGTAGAAACACCCTGACCCCCTAGGTCTGCTCAGGGGGTCCCACAAGGACCCCCTGGGCAGAAAAAAAAAAAAGACCGGCATCGTGCCGGAGGCCCTGCCCCTCCCTGCAGCAGTCTGCAAACGCGCCCCTGTCGCGTTTTAAGAAGGGGAGTGATTCCCTTGAATACTGGGGGTCTCTGGGGCCAACTAGCCCACCAGGAACCTCCGGTATGCGCCAGGGGCTGCGTTGCAGAGAGGTGTAGAGAGGCAACGCCCCTTTACACCTCTCTGCAACGCAGCTCTGTGGCGCTTTTGGAGGTACATGGTGGGCTAGTTGGACTACAGGGACCCTCAGTATTCAAGGGACTTAATCCCCCAACTTAAAACGCGCCACGGGGCGCGTTTGCACAGTGGTGAAGGGAGGGGGCGTGGCTTCAGGTGACATGTGTGCAAACAGGCCTCGTGGCGCGTTATAAGATGGGGAATTAAATCCTCTTCAATCCTGAGGGTCCCTGGGGGCCAACTATCCCACCAGGTACCTCCAGTAAGCACCACGGAGCTGCGTTGCAGAGTGTTGTAAAAAGGGGCGTGGCCTCTGAACACCTCTCTGCAACGCAGCTCTCTGGCGCATACTGGAGGTATCTGGTGGGCCAGTTGGCCCTAAGGGACCTCGGGATTGAGGAGGAATTAATTCTCCAACTTAAAACGCGCCACAGGGCATGTTTGCAGACATGTCACTTCAGGCCCCACCCCCTTCCTTCACCATTGTGCAAATATTCCTCTAAAATCAGACGAACTACGAATTCCGATTTACTCACCTGTTATCAGGAGAGACCTCAGTGCTGCATCTTTGAGCCCAGTACTGATCCTGAAAAGTAATTTTAACCGTACTTACCAGTAACTTGAATTTCCTTCCATAGGCTAACATTGACTGATTTCACTTGGAAATTCTTCTAGTGTGGAGTTTTGGAACTTTATAATATTCCTCTAAAATCAGCCGAACTACGAATTCCGATTTACTCACCTGTTATCAGGAGAGACCTCAGTGCTGCATCTTTGAGCCCAGTACTGATCCTGAAAAGTAATTTTAACCGTACTTACCAGTAACTTGAATTTCCTTCCATAGGATATCATTGCCTGCTTTTTGCTGAAAAAGTTTCTAAGTGTCGATTTTTGAAACTTACAAATATTCCTCTAAAATCAGCCGAACTACGAATTCCGATTTACTCACCGGTTATCAGGAGAGACCTCAGTGCTGCATCTTTGAGCCCAGTACTGATCCTGAAAAGTAATTTTAACCGTACTTACTAGTAACTTGAATTTCCTTCCATAGGCTAACATTGACTGGTTTCACTTGGAAATTCTTCTAAGTGTGGAGTTTTGGAACTTTATAATATTCCTCTAAAATCAGCCGAACTACGAATTCCGATTTACTCACCTGTTATCAGGAGAGACCTCAGTGCTGCATCTTTGAGCCCAGTACTGATCCTGAAAAGTAATTTTAACCGTACTTACCAGTAACTTGAATTTCCTTCCATAGGATATCATTGCCTGCTTTTTGCTGAAAAAGTTTCTAAGCGTCGATTTTGAAACATACAAATATTCCTCTAAAATCAGCCGAACTACGAATTCCGATTTACTCACCGGTTATCAGGAGAGACCTCAGTGCTGCATCTTTGAGCCCAGTACTGATCCTGAAAAGTAATTCTAACCGTACTTACCAGTAACTTGAGTTTCCTTCCATAGGCTAACATTGACTGGTTTCACTTGGAAATTCTTCTGTGTGTGGAGTTTTGGAACTTTATAATATTCCTCTAAAATCAGCCGAACTACGAATTCCGATTTACTCACCTGTTATCAGGAGAGAACCCAGTGCTGCATCTTTTAGCCCAGCACTGACCCTGAAAAGTAATTCTAACCGTACTTACCAGTAACTTGTATTTCCTTCCATAGGAATCCATTGTCTGGTTTTCAGCAGAAAAGTTTGTGTCGATTTTCACAAACTACAAATATTCCTTAAAAATCGCCTGTATGACTTAAACGCATTCTTTCAACTGTTTACAGGAGATGCACCAGTGCTGGATCCAGGATCCACCACTGAGTAAGAAAAAGTAACGATAACACTACTTACCTGCTAAGTGAATTTCCTCCCATAGGATAACATTGGTGATTCTATGTGAAAAAGTTTGTGTCAACTTTTAAAATACAATAATATTCCTTAAAAATCACTACTGTAACCAAAACGCTTTTACTCAACTGTTTACAGGAGATGTCCCAGGACTGAATCTAGGATCCAGTCCTGTGGTTAGAAAAGTAATCCATAAAGTAACTAATTGCATTTAACTAGAAATTCACATTGAGCTCAATGTTGCATTGTGTTTGAAATTGTGTTGCCCATTGCAACAACTGTAACTACTGTACTTAAAAGTCTATTGCCTATTTGCAAAGTATTTAAACTAAAGTAATTCATTCTGAGAAAGTATATTTTGTAATGTAATGTATAATGTAATTCCAATGTAATTTAAAAATAAAATATGTAAAAATAAATAGTTTAAAAAATGTAGTAAATCAGTATCAAAAAATAAATATACCAATTAATACATTTAAAAATTGTCATTTACAAAACCTTTGAAATTCACTGAAAAAAACCATAGGTTTCAGACATGTTATAGTTAGGAATTAGCATTTCAAAAACCTTTGAAATTCACTGAAAAAACATAGGTTTCAGGCACGTTATAGTTAGAAATTAGCATTTAAAAACCTTACAAATTCACTGAAAAAACCATAGGTTTTAGGGACAGTTATAGTTAGTTGGACATTGCACTCGTACAAAACCCGTGAAATTCCCCGTTATAGTTAGTTCAGCTAACTATAACTCGCGCCCGCAATGCACTGCTGATGACGTCACATATTACATCACTCATGACATGGTCAGTGACATCACTGATGACATCACTGATGACATCTCAAATGACATCATCCAGTGACTGTGTGTTTCTGTAAAGTTTAAATATTTTTAATATATATAGGGAAAGGTGTATTGAAGAATGAGTGTGTGTATAAGTGTCTGGATGGATGATTTAGTAGGTGCGTGACTGACTCTATAAGTGAGTGATTAAACGTCTTACTGAATGCATGGGTTAGTGACTAAACTGGGTGAATGTCTGTGTCCGTCTGTCTGTTGCTGTGTAAGTGGCTGCATGGGTTTGTGAATAGCTACATGAGTGTCTGTATGAGTTATTGATTGGTTAGCTGAGTATCTGTATGGGTGCCTGAGTGTTTGTGTGGGCAGGGTGTGTGCGACTCTGTGCATAGATGTGTGAGTGGGTGATTCACTGGGTGGATGGTTTCAAGAGTGCATCTGTGATAGACTGTATGGGTGGGTAAGTGTGTGTAAGAGTGTGTTAGTGAGTGAATGTATGTCCCAGTGGTACATGTGTGAGTAACTACAGATGTCGTCAGTGATGTCATCAGTGATGTCACTGACCATGTCATGAGTGATGTAATATGTGACGTCATCAGCAGTGCATTGCGGGGGCGCGAGTTATAGTTAGCTGAACTAACTATAACGGGGGAATTTCACGGGTTTTGTACGAGTGAAATGTCCAACTAACTATAACTGTCCCTAAAACCTATGGTTTTTTCAGTGAATTTCAAAGATTTTTTAAATGCTAATTTCTAACTATAACGTGTCTGAAACCTATGGTTTTTTCAGTGAATTTCAAAGGTTTTTTAAATGCTAATTTCTAACTATAACGTGCCTGAAACCTATGGTTTTTTCAGTGAATATATATATATATATATTGGGCTACAAATATGTAGCCCAAATCTACCAAATCAGAGATTTGGTTTCTTAATTAAAATAAACTTTTAACAACATTAAATACACTATATTAAATAGGGACACGACTTGACGAAGTTTTACCTTCTAAAAATCCAATTTAAATTCACACAAAAAAACAAAGGTTACAACTTAGTTATGGTTAGGGGTTAAAACATTACAACACCAACACAGGCATTCACACACCCACTCACAGAGCCATGCAGGCACTCTCAGACCCATTCACAGACCCACATGGGCACTCACATACACCCACACTCAGCCCTATGCAGGTACTCACAGACCCACTCAATTACCCATTAAGGCAATCACGTAACCACTCACAGACCCATGCAGGCACTTACACCCACTCACAGACCCACTCAGACACTCAAACAACCACTCCTAGATCTACGCAGGCATTGACACACCCACTCACAGACCCATACAGGTTCTCACAGACCCACTCACCTACCCATGTAGGCACTAAGTCTGGGCGGTGAATTCCGCTCCGCTTGTGGAGTTTGCAGAGTTTTCTGCACTCCGCAGAGCTCGCAGAGTTCCGAAAAACTCCGCTTCGCATTGTGGAGCAGAGTTTTTTTCCTCTCTCGTGTTTGTCAACATCAAGTTGGTGAGCGCAAGCGAGGAAAATCCACCTCCCGGTGAGATTTTTCCTCGTTCGCGATCGTCAACATCAAGTTGGCGAGCGCGAGCGTGGAAAATCAACCTCCCAGGGAGATTTCTCAACGTGGGCAGTCAGATTTCTCATTGCAAGTGGTCACGTATGCTCGCAACCGCTCATGTTGAGAAACCGTCCATTCATGTTGAGAAAGCTGCCTCTCGAGTAAAAATCTACTCGAGCGGCAAAAAGGAAGTAGCGCCCGCTTGCGCTGTGCATGGTGCCGTTCGCGATGATTACACAGTGCCGGCAAGCACCTGGCACTGAAAATCACTGAGAACGGCATCTATCTAATGCACTCCGCTGCTTGCGGCAGAGTTATTTTTGTACTTCACTGAGTTATGCGGAACTCCGCGAACTATGCCCAGCTTAGTAGGCCCTCACACACCCAGTCACAGACCCACACAAGCACTCACACACCCACACATACACTCACACACCCACTCACAGACCCACACAGACACTCACATGCCCACTCACAGACCCACACAATTAGACACCTACACACAGACCCACTCAGACACTCACAGACCCACTCAAACACTCACACAAGAACTCACAGACACACACAGGAACTCACAGACCCCCTCACATACTCACAGACCCACTCACAGACTCATTCAGACACTCATACACACTCTCATAGACCCACTCAAACACTCACACACCCAGTGGCAGACCCACACAGGAAGTTGCACACCTACTCAGAGACCAACATAGGCACTCACACACCCATACAGACATTCATACACCCACTCATAGACCCACTCACACACCCACTCACAGACACACACAGATACTCACACACCCACTCACAGGCCCACTAATACACTCACACCCCTCTCACAGACCCACTAAGACACTCATACAACCACTCACAGATCCACACAGGAACTCACAGACCCACTCACAGACCCATTCATAGACTCATTCAGACACTGACACACCCACTCATAGACCCACTCAAACACTCACACACCCAGTGACAGACCCACACAGGAACTTGCACACCCACTCAAAGACCAACATAGGCACTCACACGCCCACTCACATAACCATACAGACATTCACACACCCACTTACACACCTATTCACAGACTCACACAGACACTCGCACACCTACTCATAGACTCACACAGACACTCAGACACCCACTCAGACATTTACACACCCACTCACAGAACCACTTAGACACTCATACACCCAGTGATAGACCCACATAGGAACTCTTACACCCACTCAGAGATCAACATAGGTACTCACACACCCATTCACAAACCCGCACACACTCACACACATCCCCTCAAAAACCCATACAGACACTCACACATCCACTCACAGACCTATATAGATACTCAGACACCCACTCAAATTCTCACATACCCACTCACAGACACCCTCAGACACTCACACACCCAGTTACAGACCCACATAGGAACTCAAACACCCACTGACACACTCACAGACCTACTCACAGACTCACACAGACACTCACACACCTACTCAGAGATCCACACAGACACTCATAGACCCACACAGATACTCACACACCCACTCACAGTCTCACACAGCACCTCACATATCCACTAACAGACCCATACAGACACTTACAGATACTCACACACCTACTCAAAGACCCATATCACCACTCAAACACCAACTCACAGACCCACATAGACATTCAAACACCTGCTCACAGACCCACACAGACAATCACATTCCCAGCCAGTGACCCCATAGCTACTCACACACCCATTCACAGACCCATACTGTCACTCACACACCCACTCACAGAGCCACACAGTCACTTACACACCCACTCACAGACATACAGACACTTACACACCCAATCACAGACCCATAGTTCCACTCACAGACCCACACAGGCACTCACAGGCCCACTCACAGACGCACACAGACAATCAAAGACTCACACACAGACATATATAGGTACTCACACACCTACTCACAGACTCATACAGATGCTCACAGACATACAGGCACTCACACACCCACTCACAGACCCACAGTCACTTACATACCCACTTGCAGACACATAAAGACACACTCACTCACAGACCCAAACAGACACTCATATATCCACTCTCAGACCTATACAGAAACTCAGACATACACTAGCAGACCAACTCAGACACCCACACACCCACTCACAGACCCACTTGGATACTCACATACCCACTGACATACCCACACTGGAACTAACACAACCACTCAGAGATTCACACAGCCACTCACACAGCCACGTATATACTCACACAGTCACTAACACACCTACTCATAGATCAACACAGACACTCATACACCCACTCACTGACACTCACACACCTACTCACAGACCCACACAGTCACTCACACATCTACTCATAGACCTGCACAGGCACTCACACACCTACTCACAGACCCATAGCACTACTCATACACCCATATGGCCACTCAGAGACCCACACAGGCATTCACACACCCACTCACAGACCCACACAGACAATCATACACCCAGTCACTGATCCATACAGCTATTCACACACCCATTCAGAGACCCATATAGCCACTCACACACCCACTCACAGAGCCACACCATCCTTACATGCCCAATTACATACCAATAGTGCCACTCACAACACCCTCTCACAGACTCATACAGGTACTCACAGACCCACACAGACACTCACAGATGCACTCACAGACCTACGTAGGCACTCAGACACCCACTCACTGACTCACACAGACACTCATAGACCCACTTACAGATATACTCACACTCATACAGGCACTCACACACCCACTTTGAGACTGAGACAGGCACTCACACACCCTTTCAAAGACCAACATAGGCACTCACACACGCACTCACAGACCCACACAGGCACTCATGCGCCCACTCACAGACCCACATAACCACTCACAGGCCCATTCACAGACCCACACTAACACTCACACACCCACTCACAAACCCATACCGGCCATACCCACTCACAGACCCACACAGTCACTCACACACCCACTCACAGACCCATACAAACACCCACACAGTCACTCAAAGACCCACACAGGCACTCACCAACTCATAGTGCCACTCACACACACACACACACTGAGACCAAGACAGGCATTCACACACACACCCACAGACCCACACTGTCCTTACACACCCACTCACAGACCCACAGAGATGCTTACACACCCACTCCCAGACCCATAGTCCCACCCACACACCCTCTCACAGACTCATACAGGCACTCACAGATACTCACAGACCCACTCACAGACCCATATAGGCACTCAGACACCCACTCACTGACCCATACAGACACTCACAGACCCACTCACAGACCTAGTCACAGACCCCCACAGGTACTCACACACCCACTCACAGACCCACACAGTGACTCACACACCCACTTTGCGACTGAGACAGGCACTCACACACCCTTTCAAAGACCAACATAGGCACTCACACACGCACTCACAGACCGACACAGGCACTCATGCACCCACTCACAGACCCACATGACCAGTCACAGGCCCATTCACAGACCCACACTAACATTCACACACCCACTCACAAACCCATACCGGCATTCACATACCCACTCACAGACCCACACAGTCACTCACACACCCACTCACAGACCCATACAAACACCCACACAGTCACTCAAAGACCCACACAGGCACTCACCAACTCATAGTGCCACTCACACACACACACACACACACACTGAGACCAAGACAGGCACTCACACACCCACCCACAGACCCACACTGTCCTTACACACCCACTCACAGACCCACAGAGATGCTTATACACCCACTCACAGACTCATAGTCCTACTCACACACCCTCTCACAGACTCATACAGGCACTCACAGACCCACTCACAGACCCACATAGGCACTCAGACACCCACTCACTGACCCACACAGACACTCACAGACCCACTCATAGACCTAGTCACAGACCCCCACAGGTACTCACACACCCACTCACAGACCCGCACAGTGACTCACACACCCACACTGAGACTGAGACAGGCACTCACACACCCATTCAAAGACTAATGCAGGCACTCACACACCAACTCACAGACCCACACAGGCACTCACACACACACTCACAGACCCACATGGCCACTCACAGACCCACACTAATACTCACACATCCCACTCACAAACCCACATCAGCACTCACATACCTACTCACATACCCACATGGCCACTCACACACCCACTCACAAACCCACACAAGCAGTTACACACTAACTCACAGACCCACTCACCCACCCACTCACAGATCCACACAGGTACTCATACACCCTCTCTCAGACCCACTCAGAAACTCACACACCCACTCTCAGACCTACTCAGACACCCATTCACACACCCACACAGGCACTCACACATGCACTCACAGACCCACAGGTACACTCACACACCCACTTACAGTCCCACTCACACACTCACTCACACACTCACTCACTCACTCACTCACTCACAGACCCACACAGACACTCACACACCCACTCACAGACCCATATAGCCACTCACACACACATCCTCAAAGGTTACAGGTTACAGTTTGGAAATACATTTTAAAAACCTTAGAAATTCACTGCAAAAACCAAAGGTTACAGGGACATTATAGTTAGTAAATAGCAAAACAAAACCATGGAAATTCACTGAAAAAAACAAAGGTTACAGGGGCGTCATAATTAGGAATTAGAATCAAAAAAACTTAGAAATTCACTAAAAAAACAAAGGTTACAGGGACGTTATAGTTAGGCTAAGATTATACATGCACAAACCCATAGAAATTCAGTAGTTGTAGTTTACCTGCAGTAACTATAACTTATGCCCCCACAATGCACTGCTCATGACTTTACATATTGCATCACTCATGACATGGTCAGTGACATCAAAGATGACATCAGTTTTTTAATGCTATTTCCTAACTATAACATCCCTGTAACCTTTGGTTTTTGCAGTGAATATATATATATTCTGAGAGCCCGATCAGTGACATACCAGGAACACTCAATAATGATATTAAAAATGTTGGAATACTGTCTGACCAACAATGTGTTTCTCTTTGATGGAGAATACTTTTTTCAAAACCAGGGAACACCCATGGGGACATCCTTCGCCCCAACGTATGCCATCCTACTTATGGGCCACTGGGAATCTGAGGCCGTTTGGACAGAAGAAAATAGTGAACAGTTAGAACACATAAAGTTGTGGACAAGGTTCATTGATGATTTTTTTTAATTTGGGAAGGAGACAAGAAGAGTCTGGGGGAGTTTATTTCATCATTGAACCACAATGCATACAATCTGAAGTTCACACATACTATTTTCCCAAATCAAATGACTTTCTTGGACATCAAAGTGTACATTAAGGAAGGCAGGGGATGTAGCAAAATTCATCAAAAAGCAACTGCCAGTAACAGTATACTCCATGCCAACAGCGGACAGCCCAAAACATTAAAGTGGAGTGTCCCATTCTGAGAAATACTGAGATCAAGGAGAAATTGCTCAAAGGATTCTGATTTTGAAACACAAGTACATGAAATGTTCATGAGATTTGAGGCTAGGGGGTACCCCAAGGAAGTACAACAAAATGTAAAGAATAGAGCAATGACTAAAAGTAGGAAAGAATTACTAGTCACTAGATGGAGAGAATCTGAAGAGAATAATGAAACCCGAGCGATTATAGATACAACATCAAACATGAGTAAATTAGAAATGCATCTCTGAGAAACTGGAAAGTTCTACTATGTGATGACACATTGAGAGAGTACATATCAGAGTTCCAAAAATGACATACAGGAAAGTGGCATCATTAGGAGATATATTGGTTCAAAGTCACCAATCAATATTTAAGAAAATGAACAACTCCTGGTTACATCAGCCTGGCTTCTGGAAATGTGTTAAATGAAAAGCTTGTGCACATGGAATAAAAAGAACCACACAAAAACTAAAAAGCAGAAGAGAACAGAAATTCATGGAACACATTAATTATGAAACAAATTTTGTAGTCTATGTGCTGCAGTGCACATGTGGAAAATCATATGTGGGGCGTACAACAAAGAAAGTTAACCTAAGAATCTTATAACACCTACAAGCGATAAGAAACAAAGATTTCTCTTACTCCATTGCTAAACATTTCTGGGAGGAGCACAAAGGAAATTTACAAGATCTAATATACTTTGGTGTGAACCATATAAAGGCTGCAGAACGAGGGGAAATAGAGAACTATTCCTGAGAAGGATGGAATCAAGATTGATAATCTCGATGGAACAGAAGCCCCCACTTGGACATAAGCTGGATGTAGAACTACATATCTATCTTTAATTGAATATCCATCATTAATTAAATATGTATCTCTAACTCACTTCTAAATGCACATGGGACATGTTTTTTAATCTTTGAAAACGTATTTATCATCCATGTTCTTTGAAAACTCATATTTCTCTCCTCCTATTTGTGATGTATTCTCCCTGAATCCGTATGCGCTTTATTGAAAGTGTGTTGAGAGTTCCAAATATGGAATTATTGGCTAGCTCCCCTCCCGAACCAGATGAAAAGTTCTCTCTTTTTTATCTGCGATAGCACTTTCCATCATGAATTACTTCAGCACTTTATAGGCTCTATGAGATGGGGCCATGGTATATAGAGTAAAAATATCTTATATGCGCTGAAACTTTCAGGATTTAGATTAGCACCTTATTAGTCTGCTGAGATAGATGCAATAGTTTATAGAGGAATGATACCTTATAAGCACTGGCACTTTCAATAATTCATTGAAAATGTGTGAATGATTTTGAATGACACTTTATGAACTTGTCATTCTCCTGTAAAAATAACTTTCTTTTTCAAACCAGCGCTTTATAAATGTTATGGAATATTTTTAACAGCTAGAAGATAATTTTTATCAACATTGATACCTTAGGAAGTACTTTATTAGCACAGACACTTTATCAACAACTATCAAATATGTAGTGGGAACAAACATATGATATTGGCACTTTTCATGGACACTGGAAAATGATTATCTTGGTTTAGAAATTCTATAGATGTCTATCCATTTGAATTTAAAATAGTACTTTACTTTCTATTTTCTAAATAACACATGGCAGTCAATTTATCAGCATTAGCACTTTATATCATATTACTATTACTTTACATCTTATAATATATCATGTTTTAACTAAATTATGTTGTTTCTTGTCTGTATTTACTCTGTAAATGTTCAGAGCAATCCTATTGATTCACATCTGTCAATTGACCATGAATTTCAAAATATGAACTAATGATTTATGTCTGCTGTGAAACATCAAGCTTGCATATCTACATAACCAACTGGTGATATGAACTCCCTCTGCAATTCCCACCCCCTGCTGAACTACATCATCTAATGAAATGCTAATATTTCTATATTACAATATGAGTTGATTATGCGTTGGCATGCATGTATCTCTCCAAGCTGTAATTTTTGCTTTCACCCTATCTCCTTGATTAGTACTCAACAAATATTTATTGTCTGCCAAAAAGTTTTCTTATATCATGCTCAAAAAAGAAATGTGCTTTAGCTGTTATGCAAATACTCAGTTATATGTAGACTTTTTGCAAAGTGTACTTTATGGCAAAAAAGACAGGAATTTATGCACTTTTACTTTATGTCCTGGACAATTGTTTAACAATCCCACGAGATTCCATGGTAGAAAAATGGTGGCAATTCTGTGACACAATACAAACATGGCGTAATGCTTTAGCGGTGGTTGAAATAAAAAATGGACTTATACACAGGGCACTATAAGTCTAGGCTTCCATGCCAGGACTCTATGGTCCAGCAGTAGGTGGAAACGTCAAAACGCCTCAAAAAAGTTATACTTACCTGGATCGTGTGCTGCTCTCCTCTCTGCATAGTAGGAGTAGTTTCTTGTGGAATATATATATTATATGTGATAGTGTGAGTTACAGCTAGCTAGCTCACATTAGATCAATTACGCAGGTGGTCTATGCCCAAAGGGGATGTATCTAATACTTTTCATCCACACAGGTTATATGAGGTGTACCTACCCCTTTAAGCTTCCTTTACCGCTTTGTCACACATTGTTTAGGGTTTGCTTAGCTGTTATGTCATCACGTGCTTTCATTGCCATTTATGCACCATGTATTTTATATGTGACCCATGTCAATGATGTGCCGCCCAGCATGTTCTCTAATTTGTAAATTCAGTGGCATAGGGTGGTTTAGATTGCATGTATGTATTCATATGCTGCTATATGCCAATCACAACACTCTGCTCTGAACATTAATTACCTTTTTGTATTTAATTTCCTTTGACATTAGGTTCAGTGAATGCAATTAATTCAGTGAATCATGGTGAATTGTTTATCGTTTTATCATGTTGAATAATGCATGTCATATATATTATTTTTACTATTGTCAGCCTTTTTCACTTCTCATTGTTTCAGTGAGCACATTATGTCTTCTGTGGCCATGTTTTAGTCTAGCAACTCAAGTGGTACTGAAGGGCCTGTTAATGGCAGCCGCGCTTTGTGATCAAGGTGGCTGTGTCCACCGAAACGAGTCGTCCAGCGTTCATCTCTGCCTAAAATAATGAATCTCACTCCTTGAGGTAAGTCCAGGCGGACCTAGACCTCAGATTCCAGGCCAGAGGCTACAGCCCAGCCCTGCTGAAAAACACACAGACTAAGGTACAGGCTTTATCTAGGAAGCTCTGCTGTTCAAACAAAAAGAGCAATGCAATGCAAAAAGACACACAAGGCACTGTGAGAATGGTCACAGGATACAACACATACCAGCAAAGAGTGAGAAACATCCTCTACTCTCACTGGGCTTTGATATGCAGTGACCCGATCATTGGGCCATCCATGCCCAAATACCCTCTCCTCTGTTTCAGAAGGGCTAAATCCATGAGGGGAGAACTGTGCACCAGCAGCCTGGACATGGTCAGATCAGATTCATGGTTAACTACATCATCTGGGTTCCACAAGTGTCATAAATGTAAGGCGTCTACCATCGGCCTTAACACAAGTGAAATATCTAGCCCTCTGTACAACATGTCACACAAGATACGCCAGTCCTACAACTGCAGGAGTGACTTTGTAGTGTACGTGCTACAGTGTTCGTGTCCTAAGCTATACGTAGGTAGAACCAAGCACATGGTTCTTCAACATCTTCGTGCAATCAATAAGGACGACAAAACATACCCAGTTGCACGACACATCAATGAGTTTCATGGGGGAAACATTGCTGACCTGAGATACTTTGTCATAGACTCTGTCCCTAGTCACATGAGGGGTGGAAACAGGGAGCTCAAACTTCACAGACTCAAGTCCCGGTACATAATTTTGCTGAACAGTAAGATCCCTTACGGTCTTAACTCAGACGAAGAACTGTACATCCATTTCTGACACTACTTTCCCACATTTGTGTGGGGATTCCCTCCCGCATTCCTTCAGCCCAGTTCTAGCATTTTTAGCCGCACGCAGAATTTTCCTGCAGGTCACTTTCACTATATGTTGTTTTTCCACTTGAGTAGGCTTTGTTAATTTACACACGTCATGTACTTACCTCTCATGTTTTTCAACTAGAGATCTCTCGAAATCTTGGTTGGCATTTCTTTTGGCCTCTTATTGGTGGCCTGGCATCTGTTGCATCATTTGGACACTTGTCCACGATAGTGTGTGTTACAGCTAGCTAGCTTACATTAGATCAATTACGCAGGTGGTCTATGCCCAATGGGTATGTATCTAATATTTTTCATCCACACAGGTTATATGGGGTGTACCTACCCCTTTAAGCTTCCTTTACTGCTTTGTCACACATTGTTTAGTGTGGGTTTGCTTAGCTGTTATGTCATCACGTGATTTCATTGCCATTTATGCACCATGTATTTTATATGTGACCCATGTCAATGATGTGCCGCCCAGCATGTTCTCTAATTTGTAGATTCAGTGGCGTAGTGTGGTTTAGATTGTATTTATGTCTTCATATGCTGCTATACCCCAATCACAACACTCTGCTCTGAACATTAATTACCTTTTTGTATTTAATTTCCTTTGACATTAGGTTCAGTGAATGCAATTAATTCTCTAAGCAAGATCAGACATACCCTGTAGCAAGACACTTTGCCAGCAATCATCAAAGCAATAGAGACCTGTTAATGTTCTTTGGCCTGGACCATGTCCCAGTTAACATCAGAGGAGGGGACAGAATCCAAAGGCTACGTAGACTTGAATCTCGTTTTATCATTGATTTGCAGACCAAAACCCCGAAGGGTCTTAACAGTGGGGAAGAATTGGTAGTGCATTTAGGAGATTAATCGAGGTTCTAATACATGATGTGTTTGCTTGCGATGTCCACATATAACATGATTTTAGATTATTGACAATTATTGATTTTGATAGCAGGTATTATTGGTTACAAAATGCCGATACACGGCATGATAGGTTTTAATAATTTTTAAGGGTTTTCATTCTATGTGGCTATAATTTTGCCAATTCAGTCAAATGTATAATAGACAATTAGTCACAAATAGTAAGAAATTAGGCCCGTGAAGGGCACTTGGCCGATACACGGCGAGATTACATTGTGACAGATAGTTGGTATTTACACATTGATATAACTACATTGACTGTTATATTGAAGCAAATAATGCATTATTAAGCATAGTTAAGCCGATAATCGGCGTTATTAAGGACACTGAAACTGTTCCAATATTGCTTGCTACATTGTTGCTCAGTATGTTGATAATATTGGGCCACTCTAAGATGGCGCTTAAGGATGATCAAGCAATGGTCCTTCTTTCATGTTTATTGTCATTATGGAAATGAGTATAAAAAATGACCGCGAATGCCGCGTCAGTAACACCGACGAAGGCATCAATGCCGAAACGCGTTTGTTGTTGCTAAGATTAAATAAAGTCATCTCTGCAATTTGCCCCGTGAGTGCCGGTTTTGTTCTGTGGAAAAAGGAACATTTGAGCGTTCATACATATATATATATATATATATATTATCTACTGGCGGTCGCCAGTAGATAGTTATAGTTAGGACCTATTTTCCATAGGAAATCCGCAACATTCTATTTGAAATAACTCTTGCGTCGGTTGACGAATCTTCGCGAAATTTTCAAACTTTATGGCCCGCTCTGGTCCGCTCCTACCCTGAAAGTTTCGGGGTGATTCGTTAAGCGGGGGCTGAGAAAAAAGGGGGGTCCCAAAACGTGTTTTCCCCATTCATTTTCCCATAGGAAACTTAGCCACGGCTACAGCCCGAACTGCTGAACGGAATTACACAAAATTTGTCAAAGAGGTAGTTCTTGGTTCAGAAAGAATCCCTTTTGTTAAATTGTGTAAATCCGTTCAGTAGTTGCGGAGAAATTAAAAAAATAAGAGTCAAAAAATCAATTTCCCATAGGAAACTTTATGCAAGGCTACAGCTCGAACTGCTGAACGGAATTACACCAAATTTGGCAAAGAGGTAGTTCTTGGTTCAGAAAGAACCCTTTTGTTAAATGGTGTAAATCTGTTCAGTAGTTGTGGAGAAAATCAAAAGTAAAAACACATATATATCTGGGCGGAGCCTAACCACACATGTCATCGTGAGATCTGATTGGCTGTCAGCACTTCATCCTGGAATTGCTGGCAGCCATCTTGGGACCAATATAAATGATAGTACCCCATTGAAAAGCATTGTAGTGAATCGAAGATTTTGAGGGTTACCAAAAGGAGAACTATAAAGGGTGATAACAGACTTTAGTTACATTAGAATTCATTTGTTGATGGTACCATACTAATTTCAGGAATTGTGGTGTGTTCTAAGGTGATTTTACCCTGTGAAAAACCTTCTGCTGGGATATCATGAATCATGTTTGAGAGAAAACTATTTTCACATGCTTGTCCCATACAGTTTTGGAAGGTGCTCCAGAAGCTAAAATGAGAGCATATTTTCTGTAAATTCACATTATCTTTCGCAGTCATGTGAGAATGAAGTCTGACATTCTCAGTAAAACATGTACATCCAACAATGGCAGAGACTGTCAGTTGATTCCTTTGTGTTCTACTGCAGCTTCCCAGAGTGTTCTAAAGAACAACTAGAGTGCTAACAGCCTTACTTATGACAAAAGTATGGCACACCTGAAGCCATCTTGATTGGAATAAACTGGTAACACTTAAAACATTTAATTTAAAAAGGAACAAAATGATGGGGTTCATTTTGTCATAGAAATTATGGTTAGTGCTGTAGAAAGAAAAATTAGGACATGTTTCAAGTGTGATCTCAAATATCTTCCTGTTATATTTCAACAGGAGCAGCCTGTCAGTTGATGCCTTTGTGTTCTACTGCAGCTTCCCAGAGTGTTCTAAAGAACAACTAGAGCGCTAACAGTCTTACTTATGACAAAAGTATGGCACACCTGAAGCCATCTTGATTGGAATAAACTGGTAACACTTAAAACATTTAATTTAAAAAGGAACAAAATGAGGGGTTCATTTTGCCATAGAAATTATGGTTAGTGCTGTAGAAAGAAAAATTAGGACATGTTTTAAGTGAGATCTCAAATATCTTCCTGTTATATTTCAACAGGAGCAGCCTGTCAGTTGATGCCTTTGTGTTCTACTGCAGCTTCCCAGAGTGTTCTAAAGAACAACTAGAGTGCTAACAGCCTTACGTATGACAAAAGTATGGCACACCTGAAGCCATCTTGATTGGAATAAACTGGTAACACTTAAAACATTTAATTTAAAAAGGAAAAAAATGAGGGGTTCGTTTTGCCATAGAAATTATGGTTAGTGCTGTAAAAAGAAAATGTAGGGCATGTTTTAAGTGAGATCTCAAATCCTCTTCTATTTCATTAGAAAATTCTGACATGCAGACTGAAACAATCACTTTCAATACCAGCAGTAGACTTCCAGTTAACTCCTTGGTGAGCAGTAGCTTTACTACAGTGATCTAATGAACAACTAGAGTGCTAACATTCTGAATTTATGGCAAATGTGTGACACATCTGAATGCCTTATTGATGGAATCAAAGTAAAAACTGAAAGCATTTCCTACTGAGGAGACTGTAGTAAATGAGGAAATTAGGAAACTTCATAACAAATAAGTCTCCCAAGATGGCCACCAGAGAAAAAAGAGCCCAAATGTAGCACAAATATCACCCAGAGGTAGCCCACGTATAGCCCAATGACAGAAGTGTGCAAAACACTTTTTATTTTTGTTTTTTTGCAGTTTTATATAGTGCAGACTGGTCAGGTATTGGAGTGCTTTACATGAGCATTGGTTACATCACACAAGGACAAATTCATGTTGGTTGACCACTGCACTACCCAAACACCACTGCACTACCCTAAACCCTAAAACACTACCCCCAGCACGACCCCCTTCACTACCCAAACACAACTGCACTACCCTAAACTCAAAAACACTACCCCCAGCACGACCCCCTACACTACCCAAACACCACCTCACTACCCTAAACCCTAAATCTACCCCCTACACTACACAAATACCACTGCACTACCCTAAACCCTAAAACACTAGAACCCAGCACGACCCCTACAGTACACAAACACCACTGCACTACCCTAAACCCTAAAACACTACCCCCTACACTACACAAACACCATTGCACTACCCTAAACCCTAAAACACTACCCCCAGCATGACCCCCTACACTACACAAACACCACTGCACTACCCTAAAACACTACCCCAGCACGACCCCTACACTACCCAAACACCACTGCACTACCCTAAACCCTAAAACACTACCCCCAGCACGACTCCCTACACTACACAAACACCACTGGACTACCCTAAACGCTAAAACACTACCCCCAGCACGACTCCCTACACTACCTAAACACCACTGCACTACACTAAACCCTAAATCTACCCCCAGCATGACCTCCCACACTACACAAACACCACTGCACTACCCTAAACCCTAAAACACTACCCCCAGCATGACCCCCTACACTACCCAAACACCACTGCACTACCCTAAACCCTAAAACACTAACCCCAGCATGACCCCCTACACTACCCAAACACCACTGCACTACCCTATACCCTAAAACATGACCCCGTACACCACACAAACACAACTGCACTACCCTAAACCCTAAAACACTACCCACAGCATGACCCCCTACACTACACAAACACCACTGCACTACCCTAAACCCTAAAACACTACCCCCTACACTACACAAACACCACTGCCCTACCCTAAACCCTAAAACACAACCCCAGCATGACCCCTACACTACACAAACACCACTGCACTACCCTAAACCCCCTACACTATACAAACACCACTGCATTACTCTAAACCCTAAAACACTACCCCAGCACGACCCCCTCACAACACAAACACCACTGCACTACCCTAAACCCTAAATCGACCCCCAGCACGACCCCTATACTACCCAAACACCACTGCCATACCCTAAACCCTAAAACACTACCCCCAGCATGAACCCCTACACTACCCAAACACCACTGCACTACCCTAAACACTAAAACACTACCCACAGCACGACCCCCTTTACTACACAAACACCACTGCACTGCCCTAAACCCTAAAACACTAACCCAGCACTACCCCCTACACTACCCAAACAGCACTGCACTAACATAAACCCTAAAACACTACCCCCAGCACAACCCCTACACTACACAAACACCACTGCACTACCCTAAACCCTAAAACACTACCCCCAGCACAACTCCCTACACTACCCAAACACCACTGGACTACCCTAAACCCTAAATCTACCCCCAGCACGACCCTGTACACTACCCAAACACCACTGCACTACCCTAAACCCTAAAACACTACCCCCAGCATGACCCCCTACACTACACAAACACCACTGCACTACCCTAAACCCTAAAACACTACCACCAGCATGACCCCTACACTACTCAAACACCACTGCACTACCCTAAACCCTAAAACACTACCCCAGCATGACCCCCTACACTACCCATACACCACTGCACTACCCTAAACCCTAAAACACTACCCCCAGCACGACCCCTACACTACTGCACTACCCTAAACCCTAAAACAATACCCCCAGCACGACCCCCTACACTACCCAAACACCACTGCACTACCCTAAACCCTAAAACACTACCCCCAGCACGACTCCCTACACCACCCAAACACCACTGCACTACCCTAAACCCTAGAAAAGAAACCCCCACCCCATGCCCAATCCCCTTACCTCTCACTTCTCGTGGTTCCTCTCTCCTCGTGGTTCCTGCTTCACGTAGTCTCTGAGGGGCGGTGCACGTCATTGTGAAGAAACGGAACAGCCTCTGTTTCCTTACAACGACATGGATCGTCTACATGTTTTTTAGAACGCATGGTCATTTACCATACATACCTTTACAACAAAATTTGTTGTAAAGGCATGCGTGGTAAATGACCATGTGTTCTAAAAAAATGCGTAGTAATGACTTTGTGATGTACAACGCATGCGTGGTAATGCATGCGTTGTAATGGTATCGCAAAGTAAAAAAGTCGTTGTAACGGCTGTTTACCGATCGAAGCTGCCCCTGTTCTTCAGTGAGATGTTTATTTGATTAATTAGGAGGAAGGAATGTGTTTTTTTACCGAAAAGTGCATTCCCGGCTGTTGTATTGTGAAAGTGTCCGCGTGGCCTGTTTTCACTTCCGGTGAGAGAGTGGAAGAGTCTGTTTGGATCTAAAGGAGTTCTGTTGTTGGACGGGGCCGGCGCGACATGTCATCAGAAAACATAGCTAATGGAAAGCGTCCTCCCTGAAGTGTGGAGCAGTGCCATGAGAGGTCAACGAGTGTGCGTCCCACCGCAGTATGACCGTACCGCGTGACCCATGTGCCACCACCAGGGTACGGGAGGGAGAAGCGGCATCGCAGGTCCTCTTGAAGACCGTTGTAGCACTAATTCTACATTTTGGTTCTAGGGCATTTTAACTTAGTTGTTCCTGCCAGATACAAAGAGAAGATCCTGTGTTATTCAGTGCCCTCGTTACCTTTTTTGTGGGTTGTGGTGCTTGTCACTTCGCTGCCCCGCCGGTGCACATGACTGGGCACCCCACCTCGTGTGCCATCTGCAGGGCCTCTGCCCTCGGATCACTGGTTTCGGTTTCTGGAGTGGCAACATAAACAGTTGCTCCCAAAGGACTAGCCTGAACACTTAGGTGAATATCCCCTGCAGCAGCATTCCACGGAAATTCTTTCCTAGCTCTCCCACGTCAACGAGGACGTCATAATAGCATGGCTCCGCTCGCGACACCGTATGACGTCATCGGAGCCATAAGAGAACCTCGTCGGCATGCTGACGTCAGTTCCACCCATTTTTTACGTGCCACCGAGGCCAACAGGGGACCGAGACATTTTCACATGTATACATAGTATAATAAATATATATATATTCACTGAAAAAACCATAGGTTTCAGGCACGTTATAGTTAGAAATTAGCATTTAAAAACCTTAGAAATTCACTGAAAAAACCATAGGTTTCAGGCACGTTATAGTTAGAAATTAGCATTTAAAAAACCTTAGAAATTCACTGAAAAAACCATAGGTTTCAGGGGCGTTATAGTTAGTTGGACATTTCACTCGTACAAAACCATAGAAATTCCCCGTTATAGTTAGTTCAGCTAACTATAACTCGCGCGCTCCGCAATGCACTGCTGATGACGTCACATATTACATCACTCATGACATGGTCAGTGACATCACTCATGACATCACTGATGACATCTCAAATGACATCACTGATGACATCATCCAGTGAATGTGTGTTTTTCTGAAAATTAAATATGTTTTATATATGTATATCTCAAGGTCGATGGAAGAATAAATGGGTATATAAGTGTCTAAATGGATGATTTTGTTTTGCAAAATTGATTGTATAACTGACTAAGTGTATCTTAGTGAATACATGGGTTAGTGAGTAATGTTTAAATATGAAAATATCTGTATCAGTCTCTCACTTTGTGTATAAGTGGCTGCATGGGTTGGTGAGTAGCTACATGAGTGTCTATATGGGTTATTAGTTGGTTTTTTGAGTATCAGTATGAGTGTCTGAGTGTCTGTATGGTTCGGTGGGGGTATTACTTAGTGCATAGATGCATGAATGAGTGACTCACTGTTTGTATGTGTTGAAGACAGCATGTGTGCAGGACTGTATAGGTGGATGAGTATGGGTGTGTTAGTGAGTGAATGACTGTCTCAATAGTGTCTTTATGAGTAACTACATATGTTTTAAACTAGTATATGTGAGTATTGGTGTATATAAGTGAGTATATGTGAGAGTGAGAGATTGGAAGAGTTCCTGTACAAATAAGTAGGTGTTTCTATAAGTGATTGTTTAAGAGAGTAAGTATGTGTAAGTTTCTGTAGAAGTAAGTGTGGTAGTGTGTGTATAACTGTATATGCAAGTAAATGGATGTTTGATACTTTGTTTGCATGTGTGACTATATGTGTGAGTAACTCTATGGATGAGTGGCGGTGTGTAACAGGATGTATAGGTGTATGAGTACATATGATGAGTGAGTACATGTATGAGTGACTGTATAGGGACTGTTGGTGAATGAGTGGATGTGTGTGTAGATCTTGGAATTACTGAATAGGTGTGTTGTAACTGGTATTGGTATGTCCATTGTTTTGAAAATGTTAGTTTGTATTTTTGAGTGTGTGTATCAAAGTTTATATTAGGGTGAGAGGAGGTCTGCCACTCTATCACAAGGATGATGTCATCAGTGATGTCATCAGTGATGTCATTTGAGATCTCATCAGTGATGTCATGAGTGATGTCACTGACCATGTCATGAGTGATGTAATATGTGACGTCATCAGCAGTGCATTGCGGGCGCGCGAGTTATAGTTAGCTGAACTAACTATAACGGGGGAATTTCTATGGTTTTGTACGAGTGAAATGTCCAACTAACTATAATGCCCCTGAAACCTATGGTTTTTCAGTGAATTTCTAAGGTTTTTTAAATGCTAATTTCTAACTATAACGTGCCTGAAACCTATGGTTTTTTCAGTGAATTTCTAAGGTTTTTTAAATGCTAATTTCTAACTATAACGTGCATGAAACCTATGGTTTTTTCAGTGAATATATATATATTTATTATACTATGTATACATGTGAAAATGTCTCGGTCCGCCTGTTTGCCTCGGTGGCACGGAAAAAGGGGTGGAACTGACGTCAGCACGCCGACGAGGTCCTCTTATGGCTCCGATGACGTCATACGGTGTCGCGAGCGGAGCCATGCTATTATGACGTCCTCGTTGACGTGGGAGAACTAGGAAAGAATTTCCGTGGAATGCTGGTGCAGGGGATATTCACCTAAGTGTTCAGGCTAGTCCTTTGGGAGCAACTGTTTATGTTGCCACTCCAGAAACCAAAACCAGTGATCAGAGGGCAGAGGCCCTGCAGATGGCGCACAAGGTGGGGTGCCCAGTCGTGTGCACCGGTGGGGCAGCGAAGTGACAAGCACCACAACCCACAAAAAAGGTAACGAGGGCACTGAATAACACAGGATCTTCTCTTTGTATCTGGCAGGAACAACGAAGTTAAAATGCCCTAGTACCAAAATGTAGAATTAGTGCTACAACGGTCTTCAAGAGGACCTGCGATGCCGCTTCTGCCTCCCGTACCCTGGAGGCGGCACATGGGTCACGTGGTACGGTCATACTGCGGTGGGACGCACACTCATTGACCTCTCATGGCACTGCTCCACACTTCAGGGAGGACGCTTTCCATTAGCTATTTTTTCTGATGACGTTTCGCGCCGGCCACGTCCAACAACAGAACTCCTTTAGATCCAAACAGACTCTTTCACTCTCTCACCAGAAGTGAAACCAGGCCACGCGGACACTTTCACAATACAACAGCCGGGAATGCACTTTTCGGTACAAAAACCACATTCCTTCCTCCTAATTAATCAAATAAACGTCTCACTGAAGAACAGGTGCCAGCTTCGATCGGTAAGCAGCCGTTACAATGACTTTTTTACTTCGCAATACCATTACAACGCATACATTTCCACGCATGCGTTGTACATCGTGAAGTCATTACTATGCATTTTTTTAGAACGCATGGTCATTTACCACGCATGCCTTTACAAACAAATTTTGTTGTAAAGGTATGTATGGTAAATCAGCTTGCGTTCTAAAAACATGTAGATGATCCACGTCGTTGTAAGGAAACAGAGGCTGTTCCGTTTCCTCACAACGACGTGCACCGCTCCTCAGAGACGACGTGAAACAGGAACCACGATGAGAGAGGAACCACGTGGAGTGAGAGGTAAGGGGGATTGGGCATGGGGTGGGGGTTTCTTTTCTAGGGTTTAGGGTAGTGCAGTGGTGTTTGGGTGGTGTAGGGGGTCATGCTGGGGGTAGTATTTTAGGGTTTAGGGTAATGCAGTGGTGTTTGGGTAGAGAAGGGGGGTGTGCTGGGGGTAGTGTTTTAGGGTTTAGGGTAGTGCAGTAGTGTAGGTGGTCATGCTGGGGGTAGTGTTTTAAGGGTTTAGGGTAGTGCAGTGGTGTATGGGTAGTGTAGGGGGTCGTGCTGGGGTAGTATTTTAGGGTAGTGCAGTGGTGTTTGAGTAGTGTAGGGGGTCATACTGGTGGTAGTGTTTTAGGGTTTAGGGTAGTGCAGTGGTGTTTGTGTAGTATAGGGGGTCATGCTGGGGGTAGTGTTTTATGGTTTAGGATAGTGCAGTGGTGTTGGGTAGTGTAGGGGGTCCTGCTGTGGGTAGATTTAGGGTTTAGGGTAGTGCAGTGGTGTTTGGGTAGTGTAGGGAGTCATGCTGGGGGTAGTGTTTTAGGGTTTAGGGTATTGCAGTGGTGTTTGTGTAGTGTAGGGAGTTGTGCTGGGGTAGTATTTTAGGGTTTATGTTAGTGCAGTGGTGTTTGGGTAGTGTAGGGGGTAGTGCTGGGGTAGTGTATTAGGGTTTAGGGTAGTGCAGTGGTGTTTGTGTAGTGTAGGGGTTAGTGCTGGGGGTAGTGTTTTAGGGTTTAGGGTAGTGCAGTGGTGTTTGGGTAGTGTAGGAGTTCATGCTGGGGGTAGTGTTTTAGGGTTTAGGTTATGGCACTGGTGTTTGGGTAGTGTAGGGGGTCGTGCTGGGGGTAGATTTAGGGTTTAGGGTAGTGCAGTGGTGTTTGTGTTGTGAGGGGGTCGTGCTGGGGGTAGTTTTTTAGGGTTTAGAGTAGTGAAGTGGTGTTTGTATAGTGTAGGGGGGTTTAGGGTAGTGCAGTGGTGTTTGTGTAGTGTAGGGGGTCATGCTGGGGGTAGTGTTTTAGGGTTTTTGGTAGTGCAGTGGTGTTTGTGTACTGTAGGGGGTAGTGTTTTAGGGTTTAGGGTAGTGCAGTGGTGTTTGTGTAGTGTAGGGGGTCATGCTGTGGGTAGTGTTTTAGGGTTTAGGGTAGTGCAGTCGTGTTTGTGTAGCGTAGGGGGTCATGTTCTAGGGTATAGGGTAGTGCAGTGGTTTTAGGTAGTGTAGGGGGTCCTGCTGGGGTTAGTGTTTTAGGGTTTAGGGTAGTGCAGTGGTGTTTGGGTAGTGTAGGGGGTCATGCTGGGGGTAGTGTTTTAGGGGTTAGGGTAGTGCAGTGATATTTGTGTAGTGTGGGAGGTCATGCTGGGGGTAGATTTAGGGTTTAGTGTAGTGCAGTGGTGTTTGGGTAGTGTAGGGAGTCATGCTGGGGTTAGTGTTTTAGGGTTTAGGGTAGTCCAGTGGTGTTTGTGTAGTGTAGGGAGTCGTGCTGGGGGTAGTGTTTTAGGGTTTAGGGTAGTGCAGTGGTGTTTGGGTAGTGTAGGGGTCGTGCTGGTGGTAGTGATTTAGGGTTTATGGTAGTGCAGTGGTGTTTGTGTAGTGTAGGGGGTCATGCTGGGGGTGGTGTTTTAGGGTTTAGGGTAGTGCAGTGGTGTTTGGGTAGTATAGGGGGTAGTGCTGGGGTAGTGTTTTGGGTTTACGGTAGTGCAGTGGTGTTTGTGTAGTGTAGGGGGTCATGCTGGGGGTAGTGTTTTAGGGTTTAGGGTAGTGCAGTGGTGTTTGTGTAGTGTAGGGGGTAGTATTTTAGGGTTTAGGGTAGTGCAGTGGTGTTGGTGTACTGTAGGGGGTTGTGCTGGGTTCTAGTGTTTTAGGGTTTAGGGTAGTGCAGTGGTGTTTGTGTAGTGTAGGGGGTCATGTTTTAGGGTTTAGGGTCGTGCAGTGGTGTTTGGGTAGTGTAGGGGGTCATGCTGGGGGTAGTGTTTTTGGGTTTAGGGTAGTGCAGTGGTGTTTGGGTGGTGTACGGGGTCGTGCTGGGGTAGTGTTTTAGCGTTTAGGGTAGTGCAGTGGTGTTTGTGTAGTGTAGGGGGTCATGCTGGGGGTAGTGTTTTATGGTTTAGGGTAGTGCAGTGGTGTTTGGGTAGTGTAGGGGTTTGTGCTGGGGTAGATTTAGGGTTTAGGGTAGTGCAGTGGTGTTTGTGTAGTGTAGGGGGTCGTGCTTGGGTAGTGGTTTAGGGTTTAGAGTAGTGCAGTGGTGTTTGTGTAGTGTAGGGGGTTGTGCTGGGGATAGTGTTTTAGGGTTTATGTTAATGCAGTGGTGTTTGGGTAGAGTAGGGGGTAGTGCTGGGGTAGTGTTTTAGGGTTTAGGGTAGTGCAGTGGTGTTTGTGTAGTGTAGGGTGTAGTGCTGGGGGTAGTGTTTTAGGGTTTAGGGTAGTGCAGTAGTGTTTGTGTAGTGTAGGGGTTCATGCTGGGGGTAGTGTTTTAGGGTTTAGGGTATGGCAGTGGAGTTTGGGTAGTTTAGGGGGTCGTGCTGGGGGTAGTGTTTTATGGTTTAGGGTAGTGCAGTGGTGTTTGGGTAGTGTAGGGGGTCGTGCTGGGGGTAGTGTTTTAGGGTTTATGTTAGTGCAGTGGTGTTTGTGTAGTGTAGGGGGTCGTGCTGGAGGTAGTGTTTTAGGGTTTAGGGTAGTGCAGTTCGGTTTAGGTAGTGAAGGGGGTCGTGCTGGGGGTAGTGGTTTAGGGTATTGCAGTGATGCTTGTGTAGTGTAGGGGGTCATGCTGGGAATGTTGTTCATTTCTATGGCAAAATGAACCCCATCATTTTGTTCCTTTTTAAATTAAATGTTTTAAGTGTTACCAGTTTATTCCAATCAAGATGGCTTCAGGTGGGCCATACTTTTGTCATAAGTAAGGCTGTTAGCACTCTAGTTGTTCTTTGGAACACTCTGGGAAGCTGCAGTAGAACACAAAGGAATCAACTGGCAGGCTGCTCCTGTTGAAATATAACAGGAAGATAGTTGAGATCTCACTTAAAACATGTCCTAATTTTTCTTTCTACAGCACTAACCATAATTTCTATGACAAAATGAACCCCTCATTTTGTTCCTTTTTAAATTAAATGTTTTAAGAGTTACCAGTTTATTCCAATCAAGATGGCTTCAGGTGTGCCATAATTTTGTCATAAGTAAGGCTGTTAGCACTCTAGTTGTTCTTTAGAACACTCTGTGAAGCTGCAGTAGAACACAAAGGAATCAACTGACAGTCTCTGCCCTTGTTGGATGTACATGTTTTACTGAGAATGTCAGACTTCATTCTCACATGACTAAGAAAGATAATGTGAATTTACAGAAAATATGCTCTCATTTTAGCTTCTGGAGCACCTTCCAAAACTCTATGGGACAAGCATGTGAAAATAGTTTTCTCTCAAACATGATTCATGATATCCCAGCAGAAGGTTTTTCACAGGGTAAAATCACCTTAGAACACACCACAATTCCTGAACGTAGTATGGTACCATCAACAAATGAACTCTAATGTAACTAAAGTCTGTTATCACCCTTTATAGTTCTCCTTTTGGTAACCCTCAAAATCTTTGATTAACTACAATGCATTTCAATGGGGTACTATCATGTATATTGGTCCCAAGATGGCTGCCAGCAATTCCAGGATGAAGTGCTGACAGCCAATCAGATCTCACAATGACATGTGTGGTTAGGCTCCGCCCAGATATATATATGTGATTTTACTTTTGATTTTCGCAGGAACTACTGAACGGATTTACACCATTTAACAAAAAGGGTTCTTTCTGAACCAAGAACTACCTCTTTGTCAAATTTGGTGTAATTCCGTTCAGCAGTTCGGGCTGTAGCCGTGTCTAAAGTTTCCTATGGAAAATTGCATGGGGAAAACATGTTTTGGGACCCCCCTTTTTTCTCGGCCCCTGCTTGACGAATCACCCCGAGACTTTCAGGATAGGAGCGGACCGGAGAGGGCCATAAGTTTTGAAAATTTCGCGAAGATTCGTCGACCGGCGCAAAAGTTATTGGAAATAGAATGTTGTGAATTTCCTATGGAAAATAGGTCCTAACTATAACTATCTACTGGCGACCGCCAGTAGATAATATATATATATATATATATATATATATATATATATATATATATATATATATATATTCACTGAAAAAACCATAGGTTTCAGACACGTTATAGTTAGAAATAAGCATTTAAAAAACCTTTGAAATTCACTGAAAAAACCATAGGTTTTAGGGACAGTTATAGTTAGTTGGACATTTCACTCGTATAAAACCATAGAAATTCCCCGTTATAGTTAGTTCAGCTAACTATAACTCGCGCCCGCAATGCACTGCTGATGACGTCACATATTACATCACTCATGACATGGTCAGTGACATCACTGATGACATCACTGATGACATCTCAAATGACATCACTGATGACATCACTGATGACATCATCCAGTGACTGTGTGTTTCTGTAAAGTTTAAATATGTTTAATATATATAGGGAAAGGCGTATTGAAGAATGAGTGGGTGTATAAGTGTCTGAATGGATGATTTAGTACGTGAGTGACTGACTCTACAAGTGAGTGATTAAATGTATCTTACTGAATGCATGGGTTAGTGACTAAACTGTGTGAATGTCTGTATCCGTCTGTCTGTTGGTTTGTAAGCGGCTGCATGAGCTTTCTGAATAGCTACATGAGTGTCTACATGGGTTATTGATTGATTGTCTGAGTATCTGTATGGGTGCCTGAGTGTTTGTGTGGGTGGGGTGTGTGTGACTCTGTGCATAGATGTGTGAGTTGGTGATTCACTGGGTGCATGGTTTCAAGAGTGCATCTGTGATGGACTGTATGGGTGGGTGAGTGTGTGTATGGGTGTGTTAGTAATTGAATGTATATCTCAGTGGTACATGTGTGAGTAACTACATATGTGAAAGGCAGTATATATGTGTGTTGGAGTATATAAATGGCTATAAGTGAGAGTGTGTGATTGTGAGAGTGGCTGTATGGATGAGTGTGTACTTGTATCAGTGATTGTATAAGAGCGTAAGAATGTGCTAGTATTTGTATGAGTAAGTGAGCTGGTGTGTGTATAACTGTATAGGTGAGTAAATGGGTGTGTGATTAAGTTTTTGCATGACTGACTAGGTGTGTGAGTACCTCTATGGATGAGTGGCGGTGTGTGAGTGTTTATATAGGTGTATGAGTTCATATGATAGTCCTGTACTGAGTGACTAAGTATGAGTGACTGTACGGGTGAGTGAGTGGATGTGTGTGTAGACCTAAGAATCAGTGAGTGGGTATGTAGTTTTTGGTGTTGGAGTGTCTATGGTTTTGAGAATGGCAGTCTGTAATTTAGAGTGGGTGTATCAAAAGTTATATTAGGGTGTGAGAAGATGCATGAAATTATCACATGGATGTTGTCATCAGTGATGTCATTTGAGATGTCATCAGTGATGTCACTGACCATGTCATGAGTGATGTAATATGTGACGTCATCAGCAGTGCATTGCGGGGGCGCGAGTTATAGTTAGCTGAACTAACTATAACGGGTGAATTTCTATGGTTTTGTACGAGTGAAATGTCCAACTAACTATTACTGTCCCTAAAACCTATGGTTTTTTCAGTGAATTTCAAAGGTTTTTTAAATGCTAATTTCTAACTATAACGTGTCTGAAACCTATGGTTTTTTCAGTGAATTTCAAAGGTTTTTAAATGCTAATTTCTAACTATAACGTGCCTGAAACCTATGATTTTTTAAGTGAATTTCAAAGGTTTTTTTAAATGCTAGTTTCTAACTATGCCTACAGAGGTAGGACATGTGAAGAAAGAAGAAAAAATGCACAGAAAGAAGCAAAAGATGTGCAGAAAGAACCAACAGAGGAGCAGAAAGAGGCCTTGTTGCAAAATCATCCTGTGCCCACAACTTTTTCAGACGGGTACTGGTGGTAACTGACTCTGACTAACCAGAGCCAGTGCTATGCTAAAAGTCACTTAGAATACAGAGAAAACACCTACATACACTAGGGAACACTATGCGTTGGGGTACCCCTGTGATTAGCATGACCTCCTCTGCAAGTCCCTAGTACATAATAGGGCAGGGGGATTAAAACTACCTCTTAAAATGCGCTACAGGGCGCGTTTGCACAGTGGTGAAGGGAGGGGGGGCCTGAGGTGACATGTGTGCAAATGCACCCCGTGGCGCGTTTTAAGTTGCGGGATTAAGTCCCCTTGAATTCTGAGGGTCCCTGGGGCCCAACTAGCCCCCAGGTACCTACAGTTAGGACCACAGAGCTGAGTTGCAGAGAGGCGTTCCGAGGCCACGCACCTTTTTTCACCTCTCTGCAACGCAACTCTGTTGTGCTTACTGAAGGTACCTGGTGGGCTAGTTGGCCCCCAGGGGTCCCTCAGGATTCAAAGGAATTAATTCCCCAACTTAAAACGCACCACAGGGCGTGTTTGCGCACATGTCACCTGAGGCCCCGCCCTCCCTTCACCACTGTGCAAACGCGCCCGTGGTGCGTTTTAAGTTGAGGGATTAGGTCACCTTGAATCCTGAGGGTCCCTGGGGCCCAACTAGCCCACTAGGTACTTCCAGTAAGCACCACAGGCCTGCGTTGCAACGCCTGTAACAAATTGTGCAGTTGTGTTTAGGTAGTGAAGAGGGTCGTGCTGGGGGTAGTGTTTTAGGGTTTAGGGTAGTGCAGTGGTGTTTGTGTAATGTAGGGGGTCATGCTGGGGATAGATTTAGGGTTTAGGGTTTAGGGTAGTGCAGTGGTGTTTGGGTAGTGTAGGGAGTCGTGCTGGGGGGAGTGTTTTAGGGTTTAGGGTAGTGCAGTGGTGTTTGGGTAGTGTAGGGGGTCGTGCTGGGGGTAGTGTTTTAGGGTTTAGGGTAGTGCAGTGGTGTTTGGGTAGTGTAGGGGGTCGTGCTGGGGGTAGTGATTTAGGGTAGTGCAGTGGTGTTTGGGTAGTGTAGGGGTACTGCTGGGGGTAGTTATTTAGGGTTTAGGGTAGTGCAGTGGTGTTTGGGTAGTGTAGTGGTTCGTGCTGGGGATAGTTTTTTAGGGTTTAGGGTAGTGCAGTGGCGAGTGTAGTGTAGGGGGTAGTGTTTTAGGGTTTAGGGTAGTGCAGTGGTGTTTGTGTAGTGTAGGAGGTCGTGTTTTAGGGTTTAGGGTAGTGCAGTGGTCTTTGGGTAGTGTAGGAGTCGTGCGGGGGTAGTGTTTTAGGGTTTAGGGTAGTGTAGGGGGTCATGCGGGGGTAGTGTTTTAGGGATTAGGGTAGTGCATTGGTGTTTGGGTAGTGTAGGGGGTCATGCGGGGGTAGTGTTTTAGGGTTTAGGGCAGTGCAGTGGTGGTTGGGTAGTGTAGGGGGTCGTGCTGGGGGGAGTGTTTTAGGGTTTAGGGCAGTGCAGTGGTGTTCGGGTAGTGTAGGGGGTCATGCTGGGGGAGTGTTTTAGGGTTTAGGGCAGTGCAGTGGTGTTCGGGTAGTGTAGGGGGTCATGCTGGGGGAGTGTTTGAGGGTTTAGGGCAGTGCAGTCGTGTTCGGGTAGTGTAGGGGGTTGTGCTGGGGGTAGTATTTTAGGGTTTAGGGTAGTGCAGTGGTGTTCGGGTAGTGTAGGGTGTCGTGCTGGGGGTAGTGTTCTAGGGTTTAGGGCAGTGCAGTGGTCTTTGGGCAGTGTAGGGGGTAATGCTGGGGGTGGTGTTTTAGGGTTTAGGGCAGTGCAGTGGTGTTCGGGCAGTGTAGGGGGTCGTGCTGGGGGTGGTGTTTCAGGGTTTAGGGCAGTGCAGTGGTGTTCGGGCAGTGTAGGGGGTGGTGTTTCAGGGTTTAGGGCAGTGCAGTGGTGTGCGGGCAGTGTAGGGGGTCGTGCAGGGGGTGGTGTTTCAGTGTTTAGGGCAGTGGTGTTCGGGCAGTGTAGGGGGTCGTACTGGGGTGGTATTTCAGGGTTTGGGGCAGTGCAGTGGTGTTCGAGCAGTAAAGGGGGTCGTGCTGGGGGTGGTGTTTCAGGGTTTAGGGCAGTGCAGTGGTGTTCGGGCAGTGTAGGGGGCGGTGCAGGGGGTGGTGTTTCAGGGTTTAGGGCAGTGCAGTGGTGTTCGGGCAGTGTAGGGGGCGGTGCAGGGGTGGTGTTTCAGGGTTTAGGGCAGTGCAGTGGTGTTCGGGCAGTGTAGGGGGTCGTGCTGGGGCTGGTGTTTCAGGGTTTAGGGCAGTGCAGTGGTGTTCGGGCAGTGTAGGGGTCGTGCTGGGTCTGGTGTTTCAGGGTTTAGGGCAGTGCAGTGGTGTTCGGGCAGTGTAGGGTGTCGTGCTAGGGCTGGTGTTTCAGGGTTTAGGGCAGTGCAGTGGTGTTCGGGCAGTGTAGGGGGTCATGCTGGGGCTGGTGTTTCAGGGTTTAGGGCAGTGCAGTGGTGTTCGGGCAGTGTAGGGGTTCTTGCTGGGGCTGGTGTTTCAGAGTCTAGGGCAGTGCAGTGGTGTTCGGGCAGTGTAGGGGGTCGTGCTGGGGGTGGTGTTTCAGGGTTTAGGGCAATGCAGTGGTGTTCGGGCAGTGTAGGGGGTCGTGCTGGGGCTAGTGTTTCAGGATTTAGGGCAGAGCAAAGGTGCTCAGGCAGTGTAGGGGGTTTTGCTGGAGGTGGTGTTTCACGGTTTAGGGCAGTGCAGTGGTGTTCGTACAGTGTAGGGGGTGGTGTTTCAGAGTTTAGGGCAGTGGTGTTCAGGCAGTGTAGGGGGTCTTGCTGGGGTTGATGTTTCAGGGTTTAGGGCAGTGCAGTGGTGTTCGGGCAGTGTAGGGGGTCGTGCTGGGTGTGGTGTTTCAGGGTTTAGGGCAGTGCAGTGGTGTTCCGGCAGTGTATGAGGTCGTGCAGGTAGTGGTGTTTCAGGGTTTAGGGCAGTGCAGTGGTGTACGGGCAGTGTAGGGGGTCGTGCTGGGGGTGGTGTTTCAGGGTTTAGGGCAGTGCAGTGGTGATCGGGCAGTGTAGGGTGTCGTGCTGAGGGGTGGTGTTTCAGGGTTTAGGGCAGTGCAGTGGTGTTCGGGCAGTGTAGGGGGTCGTGCAGGGGGTGGTGTTTCAGGGTTTAGGGCAGTGCAGTGGTGTTTGGGCAGGGTAGGGGGTCGTGCAGGGGGTGGTGTTTCAGGGTTTAGGGCAGTGCAGTGGTGTTCGGCCAGTGTAGGTAGTCTTGCTGGGGGTGGTGTTTCAGGCTTTTGTGCAGTGGTGTTCGGGCGGTGTAGGGGGTCTTGCTGGGGGTGGTGTTTCAGGGTTTAGGGCAGTGCAGTGGTGTTCGGGCAGTGTAGGGGGTCTTGCTGGGGCTGGTGTTTCAGGGTTTAGGGCAGTGCAGTGGTGTTCGGGCAGTGTAGGGGGTCGTGCTGGGGCTGGTGTTTGAGGGTTTAGGGTAGTGCAGTGGTGTTCGGGCAGTGTAGGGGGTCGTGCTGGGGCTGGTGTTTCAGGGTTTAGGGCAGTGCAGTGGTGTTCGGGCAGTGTACGGGGTTGTGCTGGGGCTGGTGTTTCAGGGTTTAGGGCAGTGCAGTGGTGTTCGGGCTGTGTAGGGGGTCATGCTGGGGGTGGTGTTTCAGGGTTTAGGGCAGTGCAGTGGTGTTCGGGCAGTGTAGGGGGTCGTGCTGGGGCTGGTGTTTCATGGTTTAGGGCAGTGCAGTGGTGTTCGGGCAGTGTAGGGGGTCGTGCTGGGGTAGGTGTTTCAGGGTTTAGGGCAGTACAGTGGTGTTCGGGCAGTGTAGGGGTCTTGCTGGGGGTGGTGTTTCAGGGTTTAGGCCAGTGGTGTTCGGGCAGTGTAGGGGGTCTTGCTGGGGGTGATGTTTCAGGGTTTAGGGCAGTGCAGTGGTGTTCGGGCAGTGTAGGGGTCTTGCTGGAGGTAGTGTTTCGGGGTTTAGGGCAGTGCAGTGGTGTTCGTGCAGTGTAGGGGGTCGTGCTGGGGGTGGTGTTTCAGAGTTTAGGGCAGTGCAGTAGTGTTCGGGCAGTGTAGGGGATCGTGCAGGGGTGGTGTTTCAGGGTTTAGGGCAGTGCAGTGGTGTTCGGGCAGTGTAGGGGGTCGTGCTGGGGGTGGTGTTTCAGGGTTTAGTGCAGTGGTGTTCGGGCAGTGTAGGGGTCGTGCTGGGGCTGGTGTTTCAGGGTTTAGGGCAGTGCAGTGGTGTTTGGGCAGTGTAGGGGGTCTTGCTGGGGGTGGTGGTTCAGGGTTTAGGGCAGTGCAGTGGTGTTTGGGCAGTGTAGGGGGTCGTGCTGGGGTGGTGTTTCAGGGTTTAGGGCAGTGGTGTTCGGGCAGTGTAGGGGGTCTTGCTGGGGGTGATGTTTCAGGGTTTAGGGCAGTGCAGTGGTGTTCAGGCAGTGTAGGGGCGTGCTGGGGGTGGTGTTTCAGGGTTTAGGGCAGTGCAGTGGTGTTCGGGCAGTGTAGGGGGTCGTGCTAGGGCTGGTGTTTCAGGGTTTAGGGCAGTGCAGTGGTGTTCAGGTAGTGTAGGGGTCGTGCAGGGGCTGGTGTTTCAGGGTTTACGGCAGTGCAGTGGTGTTCGGGCAGTGTAGGGGGTCATGCTGGGGGTAGTGTTTTAGGGTTTAGGGTAGTGCAGTGGTGCTTGTGTAGTGTAGGGGGTCGTGCTGGGGGTAGTGTTTTAGGGTTTAGGGTAGTGCAGTGGTGTTTGTATAGTGTAGGGGTCATGTTTTAGGGTAGTGCAGTGGTGTTTGGGTAGTGTAGGGGGTCGTGCTGCGGGTAGTGTTTTAGGATTTAGGTTAGTGCAGTGGTGTTTGGGTAGTGTAGGTGGTCGTGCTGGGGGTAGTGTTTTAGGGTTTAAGGTAGTGCAGTGGTGTTTGTGTAGTGTAGGGGGTCGTGCTGGGGGTAGTGTTTTAGGGTTTAGGGTAGTACAGTGGTGCTTGTGTAGTGTAGGGGGTCGTGCTGGGGGTAGTGTTTTAGGGTTTAGGGTAGTGCAGTGGTGTTTGTGTAGTGTAGGGGGTCATGTTTTAGGGTAGTGCAGTGGTGTTTGGGTAGTGTAGGGGGTCGTGCTGGGGTAGTGTTTTAGGATTTAGGTTAGTGCAGTGGTGTTGGGGTAGTGTTTTAGGGTTTAGGGTAGTGCAGTGGTGTTTGTGTAGTGTAGGGGGTCATGCTGGGGGTAGTGTTTTAGGGTTTAGGATAGTGCAGTGGTGCTTGTGTAGTGTAGGGGGTCATGCTGGGGGTAGTGTTTTAGGGTTTAGGGTAGTGCAGTGGTGTTTTTGTAGTGTAGGGGTCATGTTTTAAGATGCAACGCTCCAATACCTGACCAGTCTGCACTACATAAAACTGCAAAAAACTAAAAATAAAGTGTTTTGCACACTTTTGTCATTGGGCTATATGTGGGCTACATCTGGGTAATATTTGTGCTACATTTGGGCTCTTTTTTTCACTGGTGGCCATCTTGGAAGACTTCTTTGTTATGAAGTTTCCTAATTTCCTCATTTACTGCAGTCTCCTCAGTAGAAATGCTTTCAGTTTTTTACTTTGATTCCATGAAGAAGGCATTCAGATGTGTCACACATTTGCCATAAATTCAGAATGTTAGCACTCTAGTTGTTCATTAGATCACTGTAGTAAAGCTACTGCTCACCAAGGAGTTAACTGGAAGTCTACTGCTGGTATTGAAAGTGATTGTTTCAGTCTGCATGTCAGAATTTTCTAATGAAATAGAAGAGGATTTGAGATCTCACTTAAAACATGCACTAAATTTTCTTTTTGCAGCACTAACCATAATTTCTATGGCAAAATGAACCCCCTCATTTTGTTCCTTTTTAAATTAAATGTTTTAAGTGTTACCAGTTTATTCCAATCAAGATGGCTTCAGGTGTGCCATACTTTTGTCATAAGTAATGCTGTTAGCACTCTAGTTGTTCTTTAGAACACTCTGGGAAGCTGCAGTAGAACACAAAGGCATCAACTGACAGGCTGCTCCTGTTGAAATATAACAGGAAGATATTTGAGATCTCACTTAAAACATGTCCTAATTTTTCTTTCTACAGCACTAACCATAATTTCTATGGCAAAATGAACCCCCTCATTTTGTTCCTTTTTAAATTAAATGTTTTAAGTGTTACCAGTTTATTCCAATCAAGATGGCTTCAGGTGTGCCATACTTTTGTCATAAGTAAGACTGTTAGCGCTCTAGTTGTTCTTTAGAACACTCTGGGAAGCTGCAGTAGAACACAAAGGCATCAACTGACAGGCTGCTCCTGTTGAAATATAACAGGAAGATATTTGAGATCACACTTGAAACATGTCCTAATTTTTCTTTCTACAGCACTAACCATAATTTCTATGACAAAATGAACCCCATCATTTTGTTCCTTTTTAAATTAAATGTTTTAAGTGTTACCAGTTTATTCCAATCAAGATGGCTTCAGGTGTGCCATACTTTTGTCATAAGTAAGACTGTTAGCGCTCTAGTTGTTCTTTAGAACACTCTGGGAAGCTGCAGTAGAACACAAAGGCATCAACTGACAGACTGCTCCTGTTGAAATATAACAGGAAGATATTTGAGATCACACTTGAAACATGTCCTAATTTTTCTTTCCAGAGCACTAACCATAATTTCTATGACAAGATGAACCCCATCATTTTGTTCCTTTTTAAATTAAATGTTTTAAGTGTTACCAGTTTATTCCAATCAAGATTGCTTCAGGTGTGCCATACTTTTGTCATAAGTAAGGCTGTTAGCACTCTAGTTGTTGTTTAGAACACTCTGGGAAGCTGCAGTTGAACACAAAGGAATCAACTGACAGTCTCTGCCCTTGTTGGATGTACATGTTTTACTGAGAATGTCAGACTTCATTCTCACATGACTGAGAAAGATAATGTGAATTTACAGAAAATATGCTCTCATTTTAGCTTCTGGAGCACCTTCCAAAACTGTATGGGACAAGCATGTGAAAATAGTTTTCTCTCAAACATGATTCATGATATCCCAGCAGAAGGTTTTTCACAGGGTAAAATCACCTTAGAACACACCACAATTCCTGAAATTAGTATGGTACCATCAACAAATGAATTCTAATGTAACTAAAGTCTGTTATCACCCTTTATAGTTCTCCTTTTGGTAACCCTCAAAATCTTCGATTCACTACAATGCATTTCAATGGGGTACTATCATTTATATTGGTCCCAAGATGGCTCCCAGCAATTCCAGGATGAAGTGCTGACAGCCAATCAGATCCACGATGACATGTGTGGTTAAGCTCCGCCCAGATATATATGTGTTTTTACTTTTGATTTTCTCAGCAACTACTGAACAGATTTACACCATTTAACAAAAAGGGTTCTTTCTGAACCAAGAACTACCTCCTTGCCAAATTTGGTGTAATTCCATTCAGCAGTTCGGGCTGTAGCCTTGCATAAAGTTTCCTATGGGAAATTGATTTTTTGACTCTTATATTTTTAATTTCTCCGCAACTACTGAACGGATTTACACCACTTAACAAAAAGGGTTCTTTCTGAACCAAGAACTACCTCTTTGCCAAATCTTGTGTAATTCCGTTCAGCAGTTCGGGCTGTAGCCGTGGCTAAAGTTTCCTATGGGAAAATGAATGGGGAAAACACGTTTTGGGACCCCCCTTTTTTCTCGGCCCCTGCTTGACGAATCACCCCGAAACTTTCAGGGTAGGAGCGGACCGGAGCGGGCCATAAAGTTTGCAAATTTCGCGAAGAATCGTCAACCGACGCAAGAGTTATTTCAAATAGAGTGTTGCGGATTTCCTATGGAAAATAGGTCCTAACTATAACTATCTACTGGCGACCGCCAGTAGATAATATATATATATATATGTATATATTCACTGAAAAACCATAGGTTTCAGGCACGTTATAGTTAGAAATTAGCATTTAAAATACCTTAGAAATTCACTGAAAAAACCATAGGTTTCAGGGGCGTTATAGTTAGTTGGACATTTCACTCGTACAAAACCAGGGAAATTCCCCCGTTATAGTTAGTGCAGCTAACTATAACTCGCGCCCCCGCAATGCACTGCTGATGACGTCACATATTACATCACTCATGACATGGTCATTGACATCACTGATGACATCACTGATGACATCTCAAATGACATCACTGATGACATCGCTGATGACATCATCAAGTGACTGTGTGTTTCTGTAAAGTTTAAATATGTTTAATATATATAGGGAAAGGCGTATTGAAGAATGAGTGGGTGTATAAGTGTCTGAATGGATGATTTACTAGGTGCGTGACTGAGTCTATAAGTGAGTGATTAAAAGTATCTTACTGAATGCATTGGTTAGTGACTAAACTGTGTGAATGTCTGTATCCGTCTGTCTGTTGGTGTGAAAGCGGCTGCATGGTTTTGTGAATAGCTACATGAGTGTCTATATGAGTTATTGATTGGTTGTCTGAGTATCTGTATGGGTGCCTGAGTGTTTGTGTGGGTGGGGTGTGTGTGACTCTGTGCATAGATGTGTGAGTGGGTGATTCACTGGGTGCATGCTTTCAAGAGTGCATCTGTGATGGACTGTATGGGTGGGTGAGTGTGTGTATGGGTGTGTTAGTGAGTGAATGTATATCTCAGTGGTACATTTGTGAGTAACTACATATGTGAAAGGCAGTATATATGTGTGTTAGAGTATTTAAATGGCTATAAGTGAGAGTGTGTGATTGTGAGAATGGCTGTATGGATGAGTGTGTGCTTGTATCAGTGATTGTATAAGAGTGTAAGAATGTGCTAGTATTTGTATGAGTAAGTGAGCTGGTGTGTGTATAACTGTATAGGTGAGTAAATGGGAGTGTGATTAATTATTTGCATGACTGACTAGGTGTGTGAGTACCTCTATGGATGAGTGGCGGTGTGTGAGTGTCTATATAGGTGTATGAGTGCATATGATAGTCCTGTACTGAGTGACCGTAAGTATGAGTGATTGTACGGGTGAGTGAGTGGATGTGTATGTAGACCTAAGAATCAGTGAGTGGGTATGTAGTTATTGGTGTTGGAGTGTCTATGGTTTTGAGAATGGCAGTCTGTAATTTAGAGTGGGTGTATCAAAAGTTATATTAGGGTGTGAGAAGATGCATGAAATTATCGCATGGATGATGTCATCAGTGATGTCATCAGTGATGTCATTTGAGATGCCATCAGTGATGTCATCAGTGATGTCACTGACCATGTCATGAGTGATGTAATATGTGACATCATCAGCAGTGCATTGCGGGGGTGCGAGTTATAGTTAGCTGAACTAACTATAACGGGGGAATTTCTATGGTTTTGTACGAGTGAAATGTCCAACTAACTATAACGCCCCTGAAAGCTATGGTTTTTTCAGTGAATTTCTAAGGTTTTTTAAATGCTAATTTCTAACTATAACGTGCCTGAAACCTATGGTTTTTTTCAGTGAATTTCAAAGGTTTTTTAAATGCTAATTTCTAACTATAACGGGCCTGAAACCTATGGTTTTTTCAGTGAATTTCAAAGGTTTTTTAAATGCTAATTTATAACTATAACGTGCCTGAAACCTATGGTTTTTTAAGTGAATTTCTAAGGTTTTTTTAAATACTAGTTTCTAACTATGCCTACAGAGGTAGGACATGTGAAGAAAGAAGAAAAAACACACAGAAAGAAGCAAAAGAAATGCAGAAAGAAGCAACAGAAGTCCACAAAGACGAAGAAAAGTGCAGGAAGAAGCAATACGTGCAGAAAGAACCAACAGAGGAGCAGAAAGAGGCCTTGTTTCAAAATCATCCTGTGCCCACAACTTTTTCAGACGGGTACTGGTGGTAACTGACTCTGACTAAGCAGGCCTAGAGCCAGTGCTATGCTAAAAGACACTTAGAATACAGTGAAAACACCTACATACACTAGGGAACACTATGCGTTGGGGTACCCCTGTGACTAGCATGAGCTCCTCTGTAAGGCCCTAGTACATAATAGGGCAGGGGAATTAAAACTACCTCTAAGTCAGAGGTGCAGAAATATGCTTCTTTAAGTAGTAGTCGCGTTTGCAGAGTGGTGGAGAAAGGGTGCTGTGCGTTCAACCAACGCTCAGGAATTCCGCTGCGTAGGACTTACAGGAGGTACCAGGAGGGATTCTTGGCCCCCAAACTCCTCAGGACTAAATTGGACTTCATCCCCCATCCCGTAGTCTGCCACGAGGCACGTTTGCAGAGTGGTAGAGAAAGGGGCCATGGCCTCCGAAGACGTCTTAGCAATCCCACTGTGTGGGACTTACTGGAGGTAACAAGAGGGTAGTTGGCCCCCAAGGACATCCTTGGGGGCCAACTTCCCAAACTATTACCTCCAGTCAGTCCCACACAGCAGCATTGGTAAGTACTCGTACCAGGCCACACCCACTTTGCCCACCACTCTACAAACGCGCTCCCTGGCACGCTCTTGGATGGGGATTGAAGTCCCCTTCAGTGCTGGGGGTCCTTTAGGGGCCAACTAGCCTACCTTTACCTCCAGTAAGCCCCACGCAGTGGGATTAGTGAGAGGTAGACAAAGGCCATGCCCCTTTCTCCACCACTCTGCAAACGCGCCCTGGTGCGTTGTAGGTTGAGGGATTAAGTCCCCTTGAATCCTGAGGGTCCCTGGGGTCCAACTAGCCCACCAGGTACCTCAGCAGGCTGCCACAGAGCTGCGTTGCAGAGAGGTGTAAAAGGGGCATGGCCTGGTCCACCTCTCTGCAACGCAGCCCTGTGCCGCTTACTGGAGGTACCTGGTGGGCTAGTTGGCCCCCAGGGACCCTCAGGATTGAAGAGGAATTAATTCCCCAACTTAAAACGCGCCACAGGGTGTGTTTGCGCACTTGTCACCTCAGGCCCCGCCCCCTCCCTTCACCACTGTGCAAACATGCCCCGTGGCGCGTTTTAAGTTGGGGGACAAAGTCCCCTTGAATCCTGAGGGTCCCTGGGGTCCAACTAGCCCACCAGGTACCTCCAGTAAGCGCCACAGAGCTGCGTTGCAGAGAGGTGTAAAAAGGGGCATGGCCTGGACCACCTCTCTGCAACGCAGCCATGTGGCACTTACTGGAGGTACCTGGGGGCTAGTTGGCCCCCAGGGACCCCCAGTATTCAAGGGGAATTAATTCCCCAATTTAAAAGGCGCCACAAGGCGCGTTTGCAGAGTGTTGCTGGGAGGGGGCGGGGCCTCCGGCACGATAGCGGTGTTTTTAAAAAAAAAATTTAAGAAGGGGGGCTTTGTGGCCCCCCTTCATTTTACTTTTTTTGGGCCCTGGGGATCCCATCCCCCAGGGCCTGACCCCCATTTAAAAAAATATATATATATGAATGGGAAGGGGGCCGCGTGGGCCCCCCTCCCGTGGCCAATTCCGGCCCCAGGGTCCCCATCCCCCGGGGCATGGCCACATATATATTTTTTTTTTATGGAGGGGGGCTGCGTGGCCCCCCTCCTGAGGCCTCTATTGGCCCCGGCGACCCCATCCCCCGGGGCCGGCCTTTATTTTTTCTTATTTTTGGGGGGGAAGGGGGGCTGCATGGCCCCCCTCCCGGGCCACATCTAGTCCTGGGGACCCCATCCCCCGGGGCAGGCCCTATCCATTGGGGACCGTGGGGGGAGCCCCAATGCCCCCACAGTCCCGCCGGCTCCCCGCGTCCTGCAGGAGCCGGCATTGCAGCTCCCCGTGTGGAAAAGCAATTCTGCTTTGCTTCATTGAAGCGAGAGCAGTTTGCAATGACAGGGCGGGAGCCGCGCGGCTCTCGCCCTGTCATTGCAAATAGCAGTGTCCCGGGACACTGCAGGAGCCGGCCCTGGGGGGTGGCGGTTCCCAGGGCCATCAAGGGCTCCAAGAGGGGGGCCGCGGGGCCCCCCTCCCACCTATTGCACAGCACCGGGGAGGTGGTGGTCCCCGGGGCTTGGGGGTCCGTAACGGACCCCCGCATTTGAATATTAGTGCCCCGGGAGGTGGCGGTCCTCGGGCGTGTGGGGGCTCGAGCCCCCACACAGGTGTATTTTTAAAAATAAAAGCCCGGGGGTGGCAGTCCCGGGGCAGCGGGGGGGCCATGTGCCCCCGCAAAATAATTAATAAAAGCCCCGGGGGTGGCGGTCCCTGGGGCTTGGGGGGCCTTGGAGGCCCCCCACACATTAAAAATAAGAAGCCCCGGTGGGGTGGTGGTCCCCGGGCTGTGGGGGGGCCGTGTGCCCCTGTTGGGTGCGCGAATCTCGCCGTTTTAAAAAAAAAAAATGCTTTTTTGGGCCCTGAGCAGGCCTAGGGGGTCAGGGTGTTTCTACCCTGCCCCTTTTCTTGTTTTTCACGTTTGTTTTTCTCTTTTCTTGTGACTCGGTTCTAACTATAACTGTCCCTAAAACCTATGGTTTTTTCAGTGAATTTCTAAGGTTTTTTAAATGCTAATTTCTAACTATAACGTGCCTGAAACCTATGGTTTTTTCAGTGAATTTCAAAGGTTTTTTAAATGCTAATTTCTAACTATAACGTGTCTGAAACCTATGGTTTTTTCAGTGAATATATATATATATATGTTCAACAAAGGCCCAAAAGCTTTAAGGATGCACTCAACAACAAATGTAAACCATCCGGTTTATTATTGCAAAAGGAAACCAGCAACTGCATTCCAGTATTTCAAATCATTTCGCATGACGCGTTTCGAGGCTCCAGCCTCTTCTTCATAGGCAGCTTGAAATGCGAATGTAACAGAGAGCTCTAATTGACTAATTAACTGCATGCTTTTCATACATACTGACCCCCAGTGGGCCTCGCTGAGTGCGTTTTTTTATTAGTGCATGCTGGGACTTGTGGTCCAAATTAGAGCAAATCTTACCCTCCAGTGGGTTCTGTCTAAACATTCACATCCTTGAAGCATGTTATTTTCCCTCCAGTGGGCCCCAGAGTGCAGGGCTGGTTCTATGTTCATCATTTGCTGTGCTGCATACCAGGTAAGACATAGTTCCAACCACACAGCCTCTCCATTTTGCTCTTGAGATGGTGCAGTCCTCCACGGCAGCGCTGCTGTGTCAATTTATGTTCAACAAAGGCCCAAAAGCTTTAAGGACGCACTCGACAACAAATTTAAACCATCCGGTTTATTATTGCAAAAGGAAACCAGCAACTGCATTCCGGTATTTCTAATCATTTCACCTGACGCGTTTCGAGGCTCCAGCCTCTTCTTCATAGGCAGCTTGAAATGCGAATGTAATAGCTCTAATTGACTAATTAACTACATGCTTTTCATTTATACTGACCCCCAGTGGGCCTCGCTGAGTGCGTTTTTTTATTAGTGCATGCTGGGACTTGTGGTCCAAATTAGAGCAAATCTTACCCTCCAGTGGGTTCTGTCTAAACATTCACGTCCTTGAAGCATGTTATTTTCCCTCCAGTGGGCCCCAGAGTGCAGCGCTGGTTCTATTTTCCTCATTTGCTGTGCTGCATACCAGGTAAGACATAGTTCCAACCACGCAGCCTCTCCATTTTGTTCTTGAGATGGTGCAGTCCTCCACGGCAGGGTTGCCGTGTCAATTTATGTTCAACAAAGGCCCAAAAAAAGAAGTATTTGCTGCAAAGAATGCCTGCAGAACCCACCAAGGGTTCAAAAAACATTCTCATAAATGGACTGTATATCCCAGCATGCATTAACAAAAAGCGGAGCCAACAAGCACTTAGCAACGCTCACGATGGGCGGGCATAATACCGGCATGCAGTAATTAGTTTTTTAATTGGGAGTTCTCTGCCAGACATTCGTGACGCTGCCCATGAAGAAGAGGTTCATACCTCAAAACGCGTTGGCACAAGAAGTTTAAACCGGAATGATTCTGTTTGTTTGCCGTGATTAAAGAAAACGTATGGTTTTAACAACAGCAGTGAGTGCGTCCAGGAATGCTTTTGGGCTATTGGTGGAAAATACTTTAACGCGGCAGCCCTTGCCGCGCTGGACTGCACCATCTCACAATGAAAGGAGAGGCTGTGTGGTGGGAACGATTCCACACCCGATATACAGTACAGCTGTTGTAGCATGAACAAACAAACGTTTTATCCGGAAGCCTACTAAAGGACAGGAAGTATTTGCTGCAAAGAATGCCTGCAGAACCCACTGAGGGTTCAAAAAACACTCTCATAAATGGACTGTATATCCCAGCATGCATTAACAAAAAGCGGAGCCAACAAGCACTTAGCAACGCCCACGATGAGCGGGCATAATACCGGCATGCAGTAATTAGTTTTTTAATTGGGAGTTCTCTGCCAGACATTCTTGAAGCTGCCCATGAAGAAGAGGTTCATACCTCGAAACGCGTCGGCACAAGAAGTTTAAACCGGAATGATTCTGTTTGTTTGCCGTGATTAAAGAAACCGTATGGTTTTAACAACAGCAGTGAGTGTGTCCAGGAATGCTTTTGGTGGAAAATATAAATATATATATATATGAACAACAACTCCAGTTCCCATCCGGTACCTGGACACCAACACGGGACATCAGTTTGATAAAAAAGAGAGATTCTCTTTATTTTTATTTCACGATTTGGTAACGCGTTTCGCCTGCGTCCGCAGGCTTGCTATACCCAGACTTTTGACTTCTGTACATCTCTATTATTTGCATCTGGGAGCAAGAAACAATCTGTAGATCATCCAGGTAAGTCTGTAACTTAATCTGCTGCTTGTGCTAAGATTTCTGTCACTGTGGCTAAGACTGTGGAGAAGACTCTTGAGGAGGTCTTGAGGCCGAATGGCAGTACTTGGAACTGCCAATGATCCTCCCTACTGCAAGATTCAGGCATTTTTGATGTTCCTTCAAGACCGGTACATGTAAGTAAGCATCCTGTAGGTCGATCGACACCAAATACTTCCCTTTGACACCAATTTAATCACTTTTTGTAAGGCGTTCAACTTGAACTTAACAGTGTTGAGAAACAATTTCAAGTCCATGAAGACTATTATTAATCTGCATTTGCTTTATGTCTTCCTTACCAGAAAAACTAATGAAAGCCATTTCAGATGTGTTCTTTTACTGGAACTGGCACAATTTTATTCTTGCCTAACAAGCTCCATACATTCTCCAGCAAGGCTCTTTTCTTTTTATAGTTCATTGGAATGAGAGTTGGAATGAAATAAGATCCTGTAGGAAGATTTTTAATTTCCAAATACTACTCTACAGATATCACTTGAATGACCAAATGATCCTTGGATCAAATTCCTCCATTCTTCCTGAAAGAGAGATAACCACTCTCCTACCTTCTTTGCGGAATTGTTCATCCTGGTGTAGTCTGGAATGCTGTCACTGACCCTCTTTAGGATGATGAGAGCCTTTGTTACCACTATCCTACTGTCTGGGCTGAAAACTAGATGTATTAGATAATTATACGACGGTTCAGATGCCCTTTGTTTAGGTCATAGGGTTTCTTATTTTAATCATAGTACTTTGATCCATACTTAAACAGCTGTGTATGCTTTTGCTTTTTAAAAGATTAATTAATTACCCCCTGCAGTTTTTCATCAAACACCTGTTGCCTTAAAAGGCATCTTTAACTGGTTTCTAAGTTACAGCCTCCTGGCAGTCACCATGCCACCTGCAGCCATTAATTAAGCCTTCAAGTTATTGGCAGTAATATCAGACAAAAACTTAGCTTGTGTTTCCACTTCAGCTAATAACTGTGACACATCTTACCCATTCTGGACCACAGATGATTAGAACTGAAAATCCTTGACCAAGGGAAGAGTGGTATAAACTGAATAAATGCCTGCCCTTGTTGCCAAATTTAATGCTGAATATGCACTTTTGTCGACTGCGTCAGGAATTATAACATCTTCTGTTAGACGCGCCATTTACTAAGTGAGATCTGCTAGTAATGGATATACCACTAGCTTTAGTGAACATTCCATAAAACATTTTGCTAATAATGGATAGAGTCTCCCCATGAACCTTCGCACAGACGTATGCTCTGGATCTCTCCACTCTCTCTTCAACAGACACTGAATTGCAGAGTTGACTGGAAATTTTGGGACTGTTGACTTCCTAAACTGTCCAAACGATTCTCCGCTAGTTAATGGCTGATCATCATCATTCAGAAGCAGCAGATCATCAGACATCTACGAAAACAACCAATGGGATTTCTCTTCCTGAATATATTTACCCCTACAAATACCTATTCACTGGATTCTGTTTCTCATTATAGTTTGGTGAAAACCAAGAAGAGGGCACAGTAGAAGAAGATGTGCAAGATCTCTGAAAAGAGTCACATCCAGAAGGAGAATCCCCTCTCCACTGGTGCATCCAGCCCTTTAGGTAAAAAATAAAACGGATACAAAATTGCGTTGAAAAGATATACAGAGAGTAAAACCACATATAAAGGGCATAAAGGTTTTGTTTTTCACTATCCTGAATTTAGAGCAAAGAGAGTATGTCAGTAATGTTTTCAGAGTATTTGTAGAGTATATGTACCTCAGCCTTCGAGTAAAGGATGACCTCATCCAAGAGCTTTGATAAAACAACAGTGGATGGTTGATAAGAAGAGTAAAAGAGTAAAACAAGTCACACCCCTTGAATCAGCACTCTGTAAGTCCAGTGTCCAGGTTTTACGACTCCTGACTCTTACTCAGCCCCTTGGTATTTATATCAAGTAGAGTTAGTGGGGTTTGCTACATCATGAGCAGCACCAAAGAGCATGGGCAGGCATGGATGCTTCTCAGGGTAAGAGGAGATCATGCAAAAAGGCCTTTGGCACCAGGGATCACGCAGCATCATGACCGCCAAGCCTGTTTAATGTGGAAAGGCCTGCATAGGTGACTGGCAGATACACTGCAGGGTTTGCAGATATCAACAAGCATTGGCATAGCCAATAGGTCTCGCCTTTGGGACCTTATAAGTGTTTAGCCATGCAGCACTTGATGTTGTTGCACCAAGGATATTGTGCTGGATAACTAAACACTTATAAGGTCCCAAAGGCGAGACCTATTGGCTATGCCAATGCTTGTTTTATTAAGACAGTTAAATAGAGGCAGTTGAACAGAAAAAAAAAGTCCCTAAGCGGAAGCAGACAAGTCCTAGGGCTGATCTCCAGAGCCCACAAAGTACATACACATATAGGTATATACTAATATATAAGTATATACTAAAGTATATACAAGCGGTCTCGAATGCTCGACCTAAAAAGGAAATAGAATTCTTTTTTTTTTTTTTAAACAGTGGGTTGATATCCGAAACTGTTGAACTAGAGTATATAGATGAAAAGAAATGGTAATTTATGCATATTACGTAAGGATCATTTCACAGTAGAATAATGTTGCAGAGATAAGGTCACCAGCACAATAGAAAGGCAGAGAGGCCAATTGTGCCATCTCTTGAACAGATTTTAAACCCAACCTACAGCAAGTATTTCACATGTAATAATGTGGCAGAGAATCCTGCAGATATTTGGAGAAATGGCAGAGGCTGGATAACAGCGTATCCGATGCTTCCAAGCCAAGTGTCTGCCCCCTCTTTCCCTTCGCTCCACACCCAGCCAGGGAAGGCATTTAATATAGTTCGGCAATTTAATTTGGTATTTACAAGTTTTAACTGACGACACCCAGTCAACAACAAAAAAAACGACTGTCATCATATCATTCCAGGCTATGTGTAAACATTATTCATGTGTACACTAAATGTCATGAAAAACTTTTAAAAAGTAGTTGGAGAATTAATGAATAAATGGATTGTCCTTGAGGTTGGTTGGAAGAAAACATACGATGAAAGGTCACAGCGAGGAAATTATGCACTTTCATGGCAGAAGTATTGAAAGTTAAACCACGATAAAATCACAAAAAACAAACCAGAAAGAAAGTTAAAAAAAAAAATAATCCCCCAAAGGGCCTTCCTCTCAGTTGAACATAAAGAAGAAGCTTGTGGTGATATGCCAGTCCATAAATTGATTGTTGAATGAGGCCAGTTATCATGTACTGGCCTAAAGGGAACTCTGAAATCAGTGCAAATGTAATAAGGGAACAGAACCCTAGTTTTGAGCAGAAAAAAATGTTTGGAAGAAAGGGAAGGCGTGGTGTCACTAATCTGAAATTTAAATTCAATCAAACTGTTTTAATAAAGTGTAATAACAAACCCAGTGCTTTATCGAATGTCACACATTTGAACTTCGTACACAGTTTGTGACAAACATTACTTTTGTGATGATGCATGTTAAATAAATGACGTAAAACTAAACGTAGTAAGCAGGTAACAAACGAAATACGTAAATTATGGGTAAAATAAAGAATCTCTTTTGGGGTATGCTTTTATCTCGCTTTCTGTTGCCAAGCCTCGAACGCCTCCGGACCTGCTTCGCAGCGCTTTCAAATAAAAGTTAAATTTACAGGTGTAATAATGGACAGTTAGCCAGTGGTGTACTTTTAGGCACAGTAATGGTTTACTTTGAACAAATATTACAAAAGCAGCAAAGAAAGGCTAATTGGTGAATGTGAAAGAAGAAAAGATAAAGCAACCGCTAGTTAATCAAATGCGCCACCAGAGGGCCCTACAAACTTAAACAAGACGCGCGGCCAAGAAACGCGCTCTCTGGTGAGGGAGGGGGGAGGAGGGGGAAGAAAGGCAGATGGCGCCTCGCCAGCGATGCGAGGAATGGATGCCAGCTGTGCGCGTGCATGCCATCTCGTGAACGCAAGCTGGTCGCCAGCCGAACGCCAGTGTTTGCACTTCCAAAACCCGCTTACTAAAACTCTCGGCCAGACCAGCGCAAGCGCTGGTGCAGGCCGAGACCTAAAAAAATGTATCCCATCTAAAAATGGTTATTGCACACCACACATAAAATCGAAAGGAACAATCAATATTTTTCAGTGCCTAAGTTGCATGAGGTTTTCCTACGTTTCTGAGGCACCTTCCTAGGAAATAGGGAATGAAGACAGCATTGTACCTGAAGCTTAAATGTAAACACACACTGACCTGGCCTTTACTATTTCATGATGACAGCAGAACTTATGTGGGACTCAGCTCAACTGCACAATGAAAACCAAAATTTTAAACCAGTGATCTCAAACAGGTACCAGTAACTTACGGGAAACATTGTTTACAACGCACGCGTTACAACGCGTGTCATTACAACAAATGTTTTACAACACGAAATCCATTACAAAGCATGTCATTACATTGCATAATCCATTACAACACATTCCCCAAAGTAACGCCCCGGCGGAGTTAGAATAGTAATTGCGTTGTAATGGATTATGCGTTGTAACGACATGCGTTGTAACAACATGCGTTGTAATGGATTTTGCGATGTAAAACATTTGTTGTAATGACAGGCGTTGTAACGTTTGCGTTGTAAAGTGTCATATTCGTAACTTACAAACTACTACTATGTAGCTCGTTGACATGGAGTCCAGCTAGCACATGATTGAGAGGATCTGTGGCTTAGTGGTGTGGCCTCCTGCAAAGCACAGTAGTTAGCACTGCAAGTGGCAACCAGGCCAAACCAATGGCATAGCCCACATTGATGATTTGGTTGACAGCATCAAGATAACCAATCATCTCGCAGAAAGAGAGAGAGATAGAAAGAGAGAGAGAGAAAGCGTGTGTGTATGTGTGTCTGTGTGTGTGTGTGTGTGTGTGTGTGTGTGCGTGCGTGCGTGCGTGCGTGCGTGTGTGTGTGTGTGTGTGTGTGTGTGCTTTTGGTGTAAATTATGGGCTGGAAGGAAGAACAGAGTTGCTCGAATGAGGAACTGCGGAAGTCAGAGTGGAAGTCTGCGAACTTAATAAAAAGTTTCTGATGAACATGTCTGATATGGTAACTATTTATTATATTTGTTAGTAGCTCAGGATGATTTTCATTGATCAAAAGTAGTTCTCCATGGAGACCCGTGTCTTCAATAAAGGACAGAAAACGTACTGCCAATATCTCTGTACCTGGATATCAGGTAGAGGTGGGACTCTGTTCTACAGCGGTCTTATATTAGAATACATTTGTCAGAAAAATCGTCTGACATTAATATAATGTCCCAATTATCATTTACAAAAATAGTGCCCTATTGGGGTTAGACTTTCTATTATTCACTGTAATGGAGATATATATTTGCAGACGTGATTTAGGACACAATTTATATTAGGAGATATTCTTACATTGTTATTCTGGTGCCATACCTTCCACAGCAAAATGAAAGGCAAAGTTTTAAAAAGGTACTACACTTGCTGCTTATTTGTCTGCATTTTGAAATCTGCTTTGCTGCACCAAGAACATTTTTTACTTAATCATTTTTGTTGTTTTGGCAGAAAAAAATACAATGGTAATGAGATGACATTCCCAAACTCTGCAACCCGTTAGTAGCCAAAATCCAATTTCATAGTACAAATAAGAATGCATCTGAAACTTGGTACACTGAATTTCAATGAGCCCAAAATGGATTCAAATGTAGATTCATGGCTCTAGTTTCTTCACTGTATTACTCATGAAATGTGTTAACCTTTTTTTTGTTGCCACCTTACAATTTCTCTTTCAGCTTATTTAGCAATTCATTGATGTAATACCATTTATCTAGGTTTATTAACCTTTTCCTAACATTACTGATTTATTATAATCCTTATTGTCAGTATTTTAAGCAATACAGTGACAGTAAAACCAAATGAAAATATGTGTAAATAAAGTCCCTGACAGCTGAAAGCATATGCCTTTGAAAGGTTGTCCAAAAGGTAGCATCATCTTTTATCAATACAATGAAAACCACAACCTGCTGTAATAAAATATTGTTACTGCACTTTTCTCTCTGCCCCTTCATTAACAATAGCTGTTTACTTAAGGGCAACAAGACTACAAGTACTGCAATATCAAGAACTATTCCAAGTCATGCACCTCAATCTTGATGTTTGCACCCCACTATTAGGCTCATAAAGGTGTTCCTTCCAGGCCATCATTCTTGTGTTTGTAGCCAATCACAGCAGGTCACCCTATACATTAGGCAGGTCATTCTGCGACTCCCAGCAACTGGAGATTTTGTGATGTGACCTTTTAGTTTATAGGTGCATTGCAAAATCAGACGCAGGTCACAAAAAGGTTGTTGAGCAATTTGCAACCACTTTGTGTTACCTTTCTCTTAATACATAGCCCTTTGACTCCATGACTCTCCAAGTACACATGACAAGAGGTCAAGTCCCAGCTCAAGGTAGGTGATGTCAATTGAGTCTAGAGACATAACAAGATAATAAAGTTGCGATAAGGATGCGAAAGTCGAGCCAGTGCTGTGAGTGCAAATTTCTTTAATTCCATTTCAAAGCACATATAGTGGTCAGAATGCTTGGACAGCACTATGCTTTGACTAATAAGAAAGGGCTGTTTTTTTAACTTTATTTCAGTTGAAATCTGACATTTCCTTCGTGGAACCGAGCACCGTGATTGTGACCAGGGCCCGTGGCTATGCACACTGTATACTGTTTTCCATTGCTAAATGATTGTGAACATCGACTCAGTCCTGAAAGTAGAAACTCTATACCACAACAATGCAATTACTAGAATGTTGGAATGGTATGTAATGGCCTGCAATTCTGTTTCAAAAACTGAAACATTTTGTTAAGGAGCAGTAAACATTTGATGTTAATCACCCTTGTGTTCGTGGGTACCTGAAAACAAATAGAAACAAAGCACAAACAATGGTAAATGATACTTCTGTGTACCTGCAAAGCCAAGGGGGCAGTGTCTCAGAGTTCAAGAAGAATGTTTACAGGGTTTCGGCAGGTATGCCTACAACCAAAGTTTAGGCTTAGTGGTGTAAGCCCCCTAAAATGGTGGTCACCACGCGGGGCCCCTAGAGGTTCAGGTCCGCAGCTCCTAAATAAGGAGGCACAATCTTGATGTGGAAGAGGGGCAGATAGCGGTTTGGCGCACAGATTTGGGTGCGCGTCCAAGTCACAGAGGGTATGCCACAGACCACATCAGGTTTCTTTTGATCTCAGTAGCTGGCAAGCCAACTGGCAGCTGGACCACTACCAAAGAAGCTGGGTCAAGTGATGAATGAAAAGTACAAGAGGTGTTGCAGGGAGGGGTTGTGCTTGACAGGCAGAGTCAATGCTCAGCTCACCTGCACTAGTAGCAGTAGTTTGTTAGGTAGCCATCCTTTGGTGTCTGATGAGGTTCGCGAGTGCTTCAAGGCTCTCTGTCCATGTCTCGGGGTGGCTCAGATCTTCCACAAAGAATGCAGCGCGGTGCCGCAAGCCAGTTGGCTGCGCCGTGCTGCGTTACTTTCAAGGCACAGGGATACGTTGGGCAGATTTACAAGAAAGTGACTTAGTGCGAAACGCAAGCCATTTAGCTGCGCTGCACTGAGTCACTTTCAAAGCACAGGGGTGCGACATATTTACAACAATATGTCGCATCTCTGTGCTTCCCCCTGCGTTGGCGCACAAACTGCTGCCATGCGCCAGCGCAGGCACCCTTGCACTATGGTGCAAGGATGCCTGCATCGTGGGGAGATTGTTTTTGTTCAGGAAGGGTTCCCTTCGTGCAAAAAAACAATATGAAATGCCGTTTTTCAACTTCTATGTGTGCTGCATTAGCACACATAGAAGTTAAAAAACTGCATTGTTTCAATGATTGTGTATGTGCAGGAAGGGAACCCTTCCTGTACATAAACAATCATTAGAGGTGATTTCCTCTTTCTATGTGTGCTGCAGAATGCAGCATGCATAGAAAGAGGAAAAGAAAACGAGGAGAAATTAATACATTTCTCCTCGTTGCGCCTCCCTACGCCTCCCCTGGGGAGGCGTAGCATTCACACGCATTTCCAGATTTACGATTCCTCGTAAATCTGGCAATGTGTCTGGTTCCATGGGTGCTGCGTGGGAACAGCAACACCCAAGGAACGCCCCTTTCACGCAAAGTGCTGCGTGCAAAGGGGCCATATTTACAAGGACAGGAAAAGTCACGCAGGGTGGCTTTTCCTGTCCTTGTAAATATGGAGCAGTATCATGCGCCACCGGTACGACACAAAAAGTGACGAACCGGTGGCGCAAGGGGCTTGAAAATCTGCCCCTCCATATTTACAACAATATGACGGATCCCTGTGCTTTTCCCTGTGCTGGCGCACAGTTAGCTGCTGTGCGCCAACGCAGACACACTTGCACCATGAAGCAAGGGTGCCTGCATTGAGGAGATGATTGTCTTTGTGCAGGAAGGGACACCTTCCTGTACAAAAACAATCACAAGAGGTGTTTTCCTCATTCTATGCATGCTGCAGAATGCAGCACGCATAGAAAGAGGAAATAATGAGGAGAACATTTCTCCTCGCTGCGCCTCCTTACGCCTCCCCTGGGGTGGCGTAGGATTCTGACGCATTCCCAGGTTTACGAAACGTTGTAAATCTGGGAATACAGCAGAATCCATGGGTGTTGCGTGGAACACCCACAGCAACACCCATGGCACGCCCATTTCACGCAAAGTGGTGCGTGAAAAGGGACCATATATACAGGGCCACCCTGGCCTTGTAAATATGGAGCACCAAACAGCGCCGCCGGTGCGTAAAATAAAGTGATGCACCAGCGGCGCAAGGGGCTTGGAAATATGCCCGAAGGTCAGCAGCAACAGAGCAGGCAAACATTGCTTCAGGAGCAGTAGTGTAACAAAACGTGAGGGGGGCCCCCCTGCAAGGTACATGGAGGGGCCCCGCTGCGGATTTAATCAGGAGCTCTCAGGCCAGAGTACTGTGCCGGGGGGCCCCCTGCAGCTCAGGAGTACCCCCGCACCGTGGGGACTATGGGGGCCTGTGTTGCACCACTGTTCAGGAGCTGTTACAGACTTGTTAATAGTCGGAAGGGAAATTGTCAGTACTGAGATCCTTGTTCTGGAAGCACCAACAGCAGTAGGGTTCATCAAGTCTGTATCCAAGAGTTGTTCAACATGCTCAATGTAAGCACCAGCCTGTATACACACAACAGGCACTTGGCCCATGGTCCACTACACGCTAGAGTCAGTGGATTCTTTAAGTTTGAAAGCTTGAGTCATTCAGTCTGGGGCTCAGTTCCCCCCCCCCAGATGTCACTGCTGTGGTTACTAACTACCATCAGATGACCAGCTACATCTTGTAGGTGGCTGCTGTGGAGGGAATCCTTGTGCATTCCCCCCAAACAGCCATGGAAACAACTGTAGATGGCTGGGGCAGTGAATGTACCTGCAGCAGACATCTGATTTCATAGTTCCCACAAGACATCGGACATTTTATTCTTGAACCAACTATCCCGCAAGCAAAATTTGCATGTTCTCCATAAGTGTAGGAAAAAGAAAAATTACGTCAAATATGCAAACCCAATAATTGATAATTATGACAGATTACGCTCAGTTAAAAACAAGTCATCATTTTAGAGCTCTTAAGATTTCCGCTTCCATGCGTGAACGGCTCATTCAGACCATGCATTTTATTTGCATTCTGATGACTGTAGGAGCCTTACATTTGCGATAGGACAAACTGGATCAAAAGTGCCAGAGTTCAGTAAAAACACCTGGGCTGGGTAAACTAGTCCCACGTGGAAAGGAGAAGAGAGTAAGTAAGAAGTTCACAAATTTTAAAGGTAAAAACATCTGTGATTGCTTACGATTGTCCGAAACAATTAAGCGTGCAGTGGGGAAGAAGAAACCCCTTAATCTTAAACCATCCACAGATGTCCAACTAGGAAAAGCTAATTGTTTCCCAGAGGCTTCAAAATGCTGTGTGAAATTGTTTTACAGCACGATTTAGATTGCAGTTTACCCATCGGGGAGGCCCTTCTTCAGACGTACTACTGCTGTCAAAACATAAATTAATCCGCCAGCCAAAATCACTTTACAGAATGTGACTATATATCATTCATCGCCATGTCCTTTACTCCAGCCTCACTGATCAGTTGACATTTCTAAAGTCTTCATTAATTTGCGTCTGGTTGGTTGCATTAACTTATTTTGTCGATAAGCATCAGCGGAAAGTTGTCTGTTTGTAACAACAGTTAGACATGCTTACAACGGAAAGTACTATCTGAGGTAGTGTGCGGAAATGGACAATAGGTCACAGTGGCTGATAGTGCTGTTTGTCATGGGGCATGGGGCACATACTTGCTTCTCTTACCCCTTATGTTCACCTCTTCCCAATAAAGAAGTGCTCCCCGGGAACGTAGATCACAAATTGTAATATTTTAATTTCTGAGACTCGTTTGGCACTTCCATCCCACAGCCTTTTGCTAAACGCAACAGGTGAAATTGAAACACTTCTCATCCTAATACGGCTCCTACACTGGCAATATGAAAATCTGTCAAATAAGCCAAAGTTTTCTTTTTGCAGTTATTAGTAACTTATGCCCTAGGCCCCTCCGCCCCCCCCCCCCCCTCGGACAATCAGACAATCAGGGACCTGGGTGTCGACAGTGCAGCAGCACGCTCTCCTTTCCGGAGGTTAGGAGGAAGGGGAGGGAATGACGCAATGACGTAATGACGGGACGGCCTTGGCTCACCCACGTATTATCAGCACATAGTGGTGAGCACACTTTTCTTTTCAGCCCAGTTGAAGTCCAGTGCCCGCTCTGGCATATGTTCTTGGGTGTTTTATTGTTGTGGTGCTGTTATTGTTGTGCATTGTTGTCTCTGAAGAACAAACAGAAGAAGGCAAACTGTTCAGCATATTTGGGAAAGATAGGGGTGGGGTGGGTGTAAAAATGAGCAAAGAACATTGGAGCCAAGATTTGGGGCACAGACCGGGGCCTGATAGAAGACCAGATAGTTAATGCAGGTTTCTGTGCAAGGACCACAAGGACTTATGGCATTTAAAAGGTTGTGTGTAGTTCATAAGTGTATGGGGGGGGATTTTGGAGGTGGGAGTTACTTAGGGGAGGCAGGCTGGTTTAGAACATTTTGTTAACCCAGTTGTCAGGGTAACTTGTACAGCTCAGGGGAAGTGCTACGTGCTCTGCTTGCCAGTTGTACATAATTCTGCCTTTTGCACTCAAAGCAAGTGGAGTGGTGTGATAATTTCCTCCCAATAACAAGAGTGTGTACTGTGCAGTTTTCCAAAAATTACTTGCTGAGTCAGAACTCAAAGATTCTAAAATTCTTAATTTTGTCCAGATTATTGAAAAGGTGCATGGGGTGTCCGCTTGGAAGAAATGTTCCATTTAATCTACTATCCCACACAAAATACTACTGTAGACTAATCTATTATGATGTTAGATTTAATAATTCCCCATGGCATCCTTCATCCTGTTTAGTGGCTAATTAGGATTGTTGAAAAAACTCACACGGAATAGGATAGGTTTTCTTGACCTTTGTTGGACCTAGGGTGAGAGTTTGTTTTAACTTTTAGCAAAATGCAGTCATTCACAATATGCAAAGACATCCACAATTCAAAACATGGCCAAAATATAGGTTATTTTGTCAGGTTAGAAGAAATGACAAATCGTGCCCTGTCCTCAAAACCCAACTGGGAGATTTGTAACTTCAACAACTATTGACACATACATGTCTTTAAACACACACACATCAAGCTAGCAGCCTTCCTTGCCAGTACAAGACTGGCATTTGTATGTGGTACAACCACTCTCCATGTAGCCACAGATTCCCTCACATTGTGTTACAGGAGAAACTCTTGTCCACTCACATATTCATTTCTCAGTGGTTTTTAACACTATTTACCAAGAAAATTTGATTTCCATTCTGCCATTTTCCATTGGTATTGTTGGCAGGTTTCTTTATTGTTTTTCATTTTTCCCTGTCTGGATGTCCCATGTTGTCCAGCTAGCACCTCAGGCCAATCCCAATGCTCCCATTTTTTACAAAGTGTTGCATGGATCAGTTCTAACCCCTTACATAGGTGCAGTAAATCATTCGAGCGGGACTGGACGTGACGCAAGTTGCTTCAAAATATTAGATTCATGACCCCAAACCTTACATAAGGTGCAATCAGTGAACAATAACCTACATTTATGTTTGCTGCAATCTACAACTTGCTATCCTCCAATTCCATCAAACATAATTCCTTCAAAACAGAAGTCCTGTTTTTCGCATCTCCAGCTCTTTCTCCTAGCCAAGACTCAACATTTTCTCCAGACTCAGACAAATCATTAGGCATTGCCAGTGTTTAATTTGTAAAAAAATTAAGTGCCAGGATGGTGGTGGTGTTCTGTTCACTGGGGTTGTCCAGGTGGAAGATGAGGCCTTTGAGTAGGATGTACTTGGTGAATGGGAGAGCCTGGGATTCAATGAGGTCTACAATGGCATCGGTGAATGAGGGGTCATGGGCCGTGGGGCCTGTAGACGAGGGTGCCTGGTGAGAGTGGTGTTGGGCTTAGTCCGGATCTGGAGGTGGAGGTGTTCTATGATCTCCGTTGGGTCATTAGAGTCCGTGGTCAGCCGGAGTGTGCTTTTGTAGACGATGGCAATGCCTCCTCCTGGGCGGTCGGGGTGGTCCTTGCGGGTGATGTTGTAGCCGTCAGAGATGGCGATGGCGAAGTCCGGTCCGGAGCAGAGGTTGGTCCAGGTTTACGTGAAGAAGGCAATGTCTGAAGAATTGGCATTAATGAGGTCCCAGATTGCTGTGGTGTGTTTGTGGAGGGTTCAAAAACACAAAGGGGAGAGTAGAGGTAGGAAGTCAAGGGACCTGTCCTCCATGGTTAAATACAAATAATCAAAAGAAGTACCCTCTATAGGAAGGAGGAGTAGGGGATAGAGATAGTATTACCTTGCAGAGAAACAACCAAAAAGGAAAAATCTTTTCTTTTTCATAAAACCCTCACCCGCCCGGGTTTCCCCTTGGTGGCATGCTTCATCATAGGGTCCATCCCTGCCCTCTACGGACAGGTGTGTGCTACGACCTTCACTAACTTTGTAAAATACAGGGGTGTCCCTATACCCTAACCACTTATGGTGAATCAGAAGGGAGTGGGTTTTTTATGCAAAAGTAGAAAGTTAAGTTAAAAATACCAGTATAGTGGGTCCAAAAAGCAATTTTATTTCTTACCTCCAAAAGGTATGCTAAAATCTGAGGACGCGTGGAAAGACTCTAGGCTTAATTACCTAATGTTTCCCTTGGTGTTCAACTAGTTTCAAGCCTATCCCCAAGGCATTCCATCAGGACCTAGAAAGGAGAAAATGATGTTCCCACTCCAAGTGTTATTATAACACAATATTAATTTAAAAAAACGCAAAATAAACATAAACATACAGCACCTAATTGGTCTGTGTTAAATCAAAAAAGACCTGCAAGGATATAAAGAAAAATGAGAGATTAAAAACATACTCGACCCTAAGGTCCAACTGGTATTCCTTAGGTTGTGATAGTTCCATGGTGGTGAAATATATTTTTCAAACTATGCCCACAGGCGTGTGGTAAATGAGACACATAAGACAAAACAAACATTAAACATATAATATGGTGTCACCAGCATATTCAAGTGTTGAAAACATATACATACTTAAAATGCGACCATCATTAGACCTCATGAGTCCATCGAGAAGTTTAAAGGAGGGACGCCTGTAGTCAAACCCGACAAATGCGGTCAAAAAGTAGAGAAAAGCGTGAAAAAAGAGATCGGGTCGATCTGATAGCGTTTTCCTGAGACGGGCAGGACGCCCCGAATTACTTCATCAAGGCTACTCCCTCACAGTGGACCTGTTCGCACTTCCCCGAGGCTCCGATGTTACTGGAGCAGTGGGGAGAGAAATATTTAAACACGTGGGTGGTGCGGCGTGCTCCTAGATTGATTAAGGAAAAGACTAGACCGTGCACCTCGTTTCGGAAGAATTCGCTCTGGTTACTTCCGGCTAGTTAGAAGAAATACTCCGTTCCGAGTGGTTTCGCTTCTCATAGACACAATATTTATAAAAATACAAATGCTAAAATACAAATAGTAATAACTAAGGATCATTGGCAAGGGTCTGACAAGGAGAAAAAACTTGTAGTGGAGGTAAACCACAGGCAAGCGTTGTCTTAATGGCGGTTGTGTGGCACGTTGAAAAACTTTATAGAGACACATGGCATGACAAAAAAGCTATGTGTGAATAGTCTATTAAACATACACACTAGTAATGGACTGGGAGCGAGCAGTCTAAATGTATGATGCCACCATACTATTATGTAATGTTATCAATTTTTTGAGAAAAATATTTGGAGAAAAATATATTTGCGCCTTACTAAAAGTTCAATTGGTATAGGGGGAGAACCTCAAGTGTCATCCCAGGATTGTCCCACGAGGGGTCAGTGTAACTCAAATTAATCCCATTGTCGTTGGACATGTCAACGTGGATTATGCAGAGGAGTATGTAATGGTATGGATGCAGTAGGTGGTAAAACAGGATCGTGATCTAGGGTACTACTAGGTTGTGATTATATATAAAAAGGAGAGGAGTTACATTTCAGATAAATTGACCCCACTCTATATTCTTGTTTAATCCAATGTCATGCGATTTGAGTCTGTAGACCCATCTCTGCTCCTTTTCATGGAGGTCAGCCTCATTATTGATCAATTCGATCACAGTCCATCTCAAATCCCTCAGAGTGTGTTTAAGTTCCAGGAAGTGAGAGGTCATCTTGGTTGTTGCTCGTTGGCATCTTACGTTACTGCGATGTTCGCACATACGTGTTCTTACTTTTCTTGACGTCATCCCCACATAGTGGAGATTGCAGGGGCATGTGATCAAATATATGACGTTCTTTGACTCACAGTTAGTGAAACTTCGTTGCTCCCAAATAGTGCCATCATTGAAGGTAATCTTCTTGCTTGTAGTTGTGATGTGGCACACGCTACAGTTGCCGCATGGATGACGACCGCTGATGGGTGCCAGAAACCCTTGATTTGGGGTGTTCTCCCGAGATTTTCTTGGTCGTGTGTGTACCAACATATCCTTCAGGTTGCGATTCGTCCTGTGTGAGAACATGGGTTTTGGTAGTGTCATTGTGCATCCACTCAGGATACGCCAGTGTTTGTTAATTATTTTGCTGATGGTGTTAGAGGCACTGTTGTATGTTGTGACACATATAGGACGAGTCGTGTCTGGTGCCTTGCTGGTGTGTTCCAGTAGGGCCTGCCTATCGTTGTTCCTGGCTCTGGTCCTAGCACGTGTTATTATTCTCTCTGGATAGTTGCATGCTCTCAGTTTGGCACTGATGTCAGTTGCTTGTAATTTAAAGTCCTTAACCTCCGAACAGTTCCTCCGGAGACGTAAGAACTGCCCGAATGGTAAGTTCTCTCTCAGATGTCTCGGGTGATGGCTGTCAAAGCTTAGAAGACAGTTCTTAGTCGTTGTTTTGAAGTGGGCTGTCGTCTTCAGGTCTGCTCCATTGGCAATGACATTTAAGTCAAGGAAGACCATCGTGGTCCTTGAGATCGTGTAATTTTAAATATTGATTCTGTTCATTAAGCCATGCGATGAAAGACTCCACTGTGTTCTCATCTCCATTCCAGATGACGAAAATGTAATCTATTTATCTCTTCCAGATGCTAAAGTTGTCTCTATAGGGGTTGTTAGTTGACAACATTTTCTGTTGCTCAAGGTGGTGGACATACAAACCCGCCACACTTGGAGCAAAAGTGCTGCCCATGCTTGTCCCGTGCTTTTGTAGGAAGAGTATGTCCTCGAAAGCAAAGAAATCCTCCGTCAAAGTCAGATGGCAACACTCCATCACCAGGTGACGTGGTGTCTGGTATTTCCAATCGGTATTGAAGAGAACCGCCTCCAGAATCTCCAAGGTCTCTGTGTGAGGGAGGCTGGTATATAAGCTCTATAAGTTTGGTACTGACCTCAGTGCCAAACTGAGAGCACGCAACTATCCAGAGAATAATAACACGTGCTAGGACTAGAGCCAGGAACAACGATAGGCAGGCACTACTGGAACACACCAGCAAGACACCAGACACGACTCGTCCTATATGGGTCACAACATACAACAGTGCCTCTAACACCATCAGCAAGATAATTAACAAACACTGGTGTATCCTGAGTGGATGCACAATGACACTACCAAAACCCATGTTCTCACACAGAAGGAATAGCAACCCGAAGGATATGTTGGTACACACACAACCACGAAAATCTCGGGAGAACACCCCAAATCAAGGGCTTCTGGCACCCATCAGCGGCCATCATCCATGCGGCAACTGTAGCGTGTGCCACATCACAACTACCAGCAAGAAGATTACCTTCAATGATGGCACTATTTGGGAGCAACGAAGTTTCACTAACTGTGAGTCAAAGAACGTCATATATTTGATCACATGCCCCTGCAATCTCCACTATGTGGGGATGAAGTCAAGAAAAGTAAGAACACGTATGTGCGAACATCGCAGTAACGTAAGATGCCAACGAGCAACAACCAAGATGACCTCTCACTTCCTGGAACTTAAACACACTCTGAGGGATTTGAGATGGACTGTGATCGTATTGATCAATAATGAGGCTGACCTCCATGAAAAGGAGCAGAGATGGGTCTACAGACTCAAGCCGCATGACATTGGATTAAACGAGAATATACAGTGGGGTCAATTTATCTGAAATGTAACTCCTTTCCTTTTTATATATAATCACCACCTAGTAGTACCATAGATCACGATCCTGTATGACCACCTACTGCATCCATACCATTACATACTCCTTTGCATAATCCACGTTGACATGTCCAACGACAATGGGATTAATTTGAGTTACTTAACACTGACCCCTCGTGAGAAAATCCTGGGATGACACTTGAGGTTCTCCCCCTATACTTATTGAACTTTTAATAAGGCGCAAATATACTTTTCTCCAAATAGTTTTCTCCAAATATTTTTCTCAAAACATTGATAACATTACATAAAAGTATGGTGGCATCATACATTTAAACTGCTCACTCCCAAGTCCATTACTAGTGTGTAGGTTTAATAGACTATTCACACATAGCTTTTTTGTCATGCCATGCGTCTCTATAAAGTTTTTCAATGTGCCACACAGCCGCCATTAAGACAACGCTTGTCTTTGGTTTACTCCCACTACAAGTTTTTTTCCTTGTCAGACCCTTGCCAATAATCCTTAGTTATTACTATTTGTATTTTAGTATTTGTATTTTTATAGATATTGTGTCTATGAGAAGCGAAACCACTCTGAACGGAGTATTTCTTCTAACTAGCAGGAAGTAACCAGAGCTAATTCTTCCGAAACGAGGTGCACGGTCTAGTCTTTTCCTTAATCAGTCTAGGAGTACGCCGCACCACCCATGTGTTTAAATATTTCCCTCCCCGCTGCTCCAGTAACATCGGAGCCTCGGGTAAGTGCGGACAGGTCCTCTGTGAGGGAGTAGCCTTGAAGAAGTAAGTAGGGGCGTCCTGCCCGACTCAGGAAAACGCTGGCTATCAGATCGACCCGATCTCTTTTTTTCACGCTTTTCTCTACTTTTTGACCGCATTTGTAGGGTTTGACTACAGGCGTCCCTCCTTTAAACTCCTCGATGGACTCATGAGGCCCAATGATGGTCGCATTTTAAGTATGTAATTGTCTTCAACACTTGAATATGCTGGTGACACCGTATTATATGTTTAGTGTTTGCTTTGTCTTGTGTGTCTCATTTACCACACGCCTGTGGGCATAGTTTGAAAAATATATTTCACCACCACCACCACGGAACTATCACAACCTAAGGAATACCAGTTGGACCTTAGGGTCGTGTATGTTTTTAATCTCTCATTTTTCTTTATATCCTTGCAGGTCTTTTTTGATTTAACACAGACCAATTAGGTGCTGTATGTTTATGTTTATTTTGCGTTTTTTAAAATTAATATTATGTTTATAATAACCCTTGGAGTGGGAACATCATTTTCTCCTTTCTAGGTCCTGATGAAATGCCTTGGGGAAAGGCATGAAACTAGTTGACCACCAAGGGAAACATTAGGTAATTAAGCCTAGAGTTTTTCCACGTGCCCCCAGATTTTAGCATACCTTTTTGTGGGGTAAGAAATAAAATTGTTTTTTGGACCCACTAAACTGGTATTTTTAACTTAACTTTCTACTTTTGCATAAAAAAACCACTACCTTCTGATTCACCATAAGCGGTTAGGTGTATAGGGACACCCCTGTATTTTACAAAGTTAGTGCTCCCACTCATTCGTAGGTCGTAGCACGCCACTGTCCGTAGAGGGCAGGGATGGACCCTATGATGAAGCATGCCACCAAGGGGAATCCCGGGTGGGTGAGGCTTTATGAAAAAGAAAAGATTTTTCCTTTTCAGTTGTTTCTCTGCACTCCTCCTTCCTATAGAGGGTACCTCTTTTGATTATTTGTGTTTGTGGAGGGACTACACGCTGAGGACGATGCAGTTGAGTCGGTCAGGTGCGCTGTTGGTCAGCTGGACGGCGAGAGGCGCTGGTGTGTTGGTGTGGCAGAAGGTGCGTTTTCAGTTTCGACAGGCAAAGGGTGTATGGTATTCTTCGGTGATGCTAGATGACAGGTGGATTGGCATCCAGGGTTGTGGGAGAGGAAGCTACTGGCATCATAGCAGTGGAGTGTCCGGGAGGCAGGGTCCCTTGCACTGGACGCATCCATGCGCGGAAAGCGCAGATGGGCTTTCCATTGGCGCACATTTAGTGCACCAGTGGCACAGCCGCTGCATATGGCTGCACAGCGGCTGCCATTAAGTAGTGCTGCGGGGGGGCTGGACAGCTGGGAGGTGGGAAATGCGGGAAAGGACACAGGAGGGGGCAGGTTGCGGGGGATCGCAGCGTCAACGAGGGAGAGGACAGGGGAAAGGAATCATATATGAGCACAGGAAAAGCCAAACCTAACAAAGCAAAGATAAAAAAATACAGAGCCAAAGGTAGAAAGCAATGGAGAAGAGCAGAAAGAGGGACAGGAACAGCAGTAAAGTGGGACAGGAGGGCAGTCAAGCAGCAGAGCAGTGACACTCTACCAGTGGACCACCAATGATGAGACACAGGCAGGAGCCTGCGGGGGGAGGAGGGCCTCAAACATCTGACCTCCGGGTCAGAGGAACCAGCAGCAGCAGATAGGGACAGCAGCTATCAGATGGCGCTGCGCTGTGGGAAGAGCAAGTCCACTAAGGGATAGACCCCCGTACACCCAAGAGCTCACTACCAGGGGGGTGAGGAAAGGCAGCACCACCAGGTTGCCACTTCCGATCTAATAGTGGCGTCCAGATTCCATGTTCCCCAGTTCCCTTGAGAGTAACAATGGATCAAGCTGCATACCCAAGGGCCTGGGCATGAACTGGCTCCTGTGCCCCTGGCACCTACTGCCACCATTGGCCTATCTCAGCGACTTGAGCCAGTTAGTTGAATCCCCCACCAGTCTTGAGCGGTGTCCTCGGCAATGTGTATCCTCCACAGCGTAGGGATTGCTCAGGGCACAGTGTGTGCCACCCACCGGTGTTAGGCCTAGGCCCGACATGACCCCTAGGTGTCCTCCACTCCCTGTCCCACCTTCTCCTCACCTGGACATTGAAACCGGTGCTCAATCTGCCTCACTCTCTCCGAATCTGTGACTCAGCCAGCAGGAGCCTCAGCCAGGTGGGATTTCACAAGCCTGGGTACAGCAGTCGCCGCCAAGTCTGCTGGGGAACCTCCCGATGCAGGTGATGCAACAGGGCCCCGTTAGGCGTGAGGTTGCAGTGCTCCCGCCACACAAGTTTGGCGCAGCTCAGGGGCCTCACCCTCCACAGAGTCCGGGCAGCGCCACATCCTCCGGCCTGTGGTGCAGAGAGGCGCAGCCCACCATTGGCAACCTCCTCCGTGCACCCCGGTGTAGTTGTGGTGCGTGCTATGCGATGCAGACCTCCCTACGCTGGTGCGCAGGAGTGCCTCTACTGATCACAGCTCCAAGGGGCACTAGGCGGTCTTCTCACACAGGTCAGCAACGTGTCTCCATACCACCTGCCGGACTTCACCACCAGGTAAGGGCGATTGCCAATGCCTCAATGTCTACCACCACAGCCCAAAAGCTTGGTCCCTAAGCGGCCTGCCTCCACATTCAGGCCGCAGCATCTCCACAGCACCTTTGCCTCCCACTCCGGGTCTCAGACGCAGGCCCAGAGATGCCTCCAGGCCCTGGAGACTGTCCATGCTTCCAGCTTTCGGCTGCCATGGTGTCACAAGGGAAGCGCTATGAAAAGTGATGCATCACTGGTTTTCCCTCTTTACCTATATGGAGCCCTGAATCTGCATTTCTTCTTCCCCTCGGACTCTGGCTGGCCATCCTGGCTGTTGGGGGGTTTGGGGGGTTGTTTACATGTACTGAACTTGCCCTGGCTGCTCCATTCTGCATTCCATTGTTTTTATTTTATTTTTATCAATGGTGGTGGACTTACAGGCTACTTTTGCCTCTAGAGGCAGAAAAGTGACATTGGGTTGACTAACGTGAGTTTTTTTGCCTCTATTTGGCCTTTTGTCACATTTCTCTCACTAGCGGCAACATTTTTATCTCCTTGACGCTAGTGTTAGCGGCAGTTTTCACCGTCACAAGCAGATCTTATTGCCATGTAGCGGCGTATTGTAAATACGTCGGTACCATGGCGATAGTTTTCAGCGATACGCTGCAGTAAGAAAATTGCCACTAACTAACGCTAACACTAACGCTAGTTAGCGGTAATTCTTGTAAATATACACCTTTGTTTGGAAATTTTAAGTTCTTTATTGCTTAAGTGTATTTTTATTTTGCCTAGTTGTTGCATGTCTGTCACTTGCATTTTATCTAAAGAAGCCCTCACCAATGTTACCAAGTATGAGCCAGGGATTTGTCACAGGAACAAAGTTATGTTTGTGGGTGATATATTGTCTGGGTCTTGTAGGAGCTCAGTCACAACCACCATTATCACAATGGTCTCTCTTCCATAGCTTAAGAATCCTGCAGAAACTTGTTAGGTTCTCCTTCTATTCTCTAGACGTCTGGAATCCCTGTACGTCAGGAGAATAGAAGGAAACTTGTGGTACCGGGGTTCAAGGACGGTTGGGAGAGGTTGGAGAAAAGCGGATCGTTTCTGCTGTCCTGTTGATTTACCTAATAAATACTTTTCTTCCTACCTTTGCTTGTACGTCTTTACACTGGCGACGGGCTGCCAGTCAACAGGACCTCCACGCGTGCGCCACCAACGATCTGTCTACGCATCTTCCAGCCAGCCTTCCGTGTTAATCCTCGTACTGTGGCGATACTTTGTTCAATTCTTCCAGGTATTGTGCGATTTTGCTTGGCTGCGCCGCACTCTACTTTCCTTCTGTCTTCCTCTGCTCGTTTCACGTTGGAGCGTCTGCCTGACGGTGAAGTTTTGGATTGTTGACATGCTCGAGCTGCCAGCCGCACAATTACTGTAACTCTCCAGCGCATTCAACGCACAGACTTTGTTTGTGATAACCCGTGTCCCGGTTCCATTTGCTGCGTGCTGCTGGTCTGCATCTTACTCTAGGAGGCTTTGCGTTCCACCACACTGCACGTCCATTTTCCTTGCTTCCTTCACTGTGACAACGTACGCTGCACATTTGCAGTGTCTGTTTGACTTTGCCTGACTGCTACATACTAGGCCCAACGTTGCCTGACCCTGTTGGACTTTCTTTGTACGGCCGTACGTCTTTGTGCGTCAGCTCCATTCTTTTTCACCTCTGAAGCCACTTTCATGGTTGCTGAGCAACATGCCTCTCTATGATGTGAACGCCTGATCAACGCTTGATGCCTAGCAACGCATTATCCTCTGACACCGAAGCTCTTCAGTGGAGACGCCTGGTTTAGAGATTCATCATTTTCGGCTCAGTTCGCGGTGATCTGCACACCACCATATGCTCTTATATTACACAGTGATTCGCACACCTTGTTTTTCTCCTCTTGCGGATCATTTATTTTCACAATTAAACCTGTTGCATATATTACATTTCATTATGGTGATTCGCACACCTTATATGTTTGTCATCTGCCTCCTTAATTAATTAATTATTATTATTATTTTTTTACAAGCAAATCAGTGATTTGGACACTTCTCAGCTCACTATTCAATTTTACGCTTATGCGCATCATATTGTTTTTCTCTTGTGCAAAATTTCAAACCTTATTTCGCTGATGTGCACTGCCATAGTTAACATCGGAGATTGCACATCGCCTCAGTTCTATATCGCTGATATGCACAGCTTCATTTTTAATGCTTCAGTTCTACATCACTGATGTGCCCAGCTTCATTTTTGCAATCTTCAAATCTTTGTGCTGGTTTCGGTGACCTGCTCACCATATTCTTTACTAACAATTCTTCTGTGTCCACTTTTTCATTGTGCTAATCTCGGTGATTCGCACACCTTATAACTTCCATTCTAGTTACTGCTCCATTATTCATTTACGTGATGCAGCAAGTTATTTCTCCACCAACACCATTCATTCCCAGTCCAGCTTCCTCAGAAACTGATTGGGAAGTTTGGAAGGAAGGTTTTGAAGCCTATCTAGAAGCGTTGGACGGCGAATCATTCACCAGCAAGAAGAAATATGCTATACTTAGACATTGCTTAGGCAATGAAGGCCGTAACATATTGAAACACATACCCAAAGAACCTGTTATTGTACGTGTATGAGTAGGTGATAATGTAGAGGATGGGTATGCTACAGCAATCAAAGCTTTGTGTACTTGTTTCAAAGCTTGCAAAAACGTCACTCTAGAAAGACATAAGTTCTACAAAAGGGTTCAATTACAAGGTGAATCTGCATCAAGTTACGTCGGTGCTCTGCGTATTCTTGCAGCTTCTTGCGAGTATAATGCATTTGAAGAAGAAATTATTAAAGATCAACTTGTAGAAAAAACTAACAACAGAAAAGTTCAAGAGGCACTCTTGTCAAAACCTGACCTCAAATTACAAAAAGCGTTAGACATTGCCACAAGAATAGAATGTACCAGTTCATATATGGGGCAAATGTCTATATCAGATAACAAGTCTCAGAGTGTTCTTACTGTCAAGTCCAAACATAAAAAAACCAAGGAATTCAAAGATGGAGCAAATAAGAAGGATACCAAATTTAGCACCAAGTTAAAACTGCAGTGTTATAGGTGCGGTAGTTCTAATCATTTGGCGGACGACAAATCGTGTCCCGCTGCAGATAAAGCATGTGTTAAATGTTCTAAAAAAGGACATTTCACTAAAGTTTGCAAATCTTCCAGAAGAGGACCTCTAAGAACAGTGCATAATGTGGAAACTACTACGGAAGCAACACCTTCAACCAGTGAAGAAGACGAAATTCTGACCATCGTGGACATAAATAGCTCAACATCGTGTCATACGCAGACGACACCCAGCTCATCCTCTCCCTATCCAACGAGCCCAACACCGCCAGACGCAACTTTCGAGAAGGCATGGAAGCCGTCGCCAAATGGATGAAAAACAGCTGCCTACAACTAAACACCAACAAAACAGAAGTACTCATCATGGGCCCAAACCCCGATGCCTGGAGCAACACCTGGTGGCCCCCGCCCTCGGAAACCCGCCAACCCCCACGGACCATGCACGCAACCTGGGAATCATCCTGGACTCCGAGCTCAAAATGGACCGCCAGATCAACTCTGTCTCGTCTTCCTGCTTCCACACCCTCCGCCTCCTTCGTAAGACCTTCAAATGGATCCCCCTCGAACACCGAAAGACCGTCACTCACGCCCTGGTCACCAGCAGACTCGACTACGGCAACGCACTCTACGCCCGGAATAAACAAGAACCTCACCCGCAAGCTACAGAACATCCAGAACGCCGCCGCAAGACTGGTCCCTCAACCTGCCAAAACACTGCCACATCTCCCAGCACCTGCGCACACTCCACTGGCTCCCTGTCGAGGCGAGAATCATCTTCAAGATGCTCACCCACGCACACAAGGCCCTCCACGGCACCGGACCAGCATACCTGAACAGCCGACTCAAATTCCATGCACCCCAAAGGACCCTACGATCAGCCCAGCTCTCCTACGCCATGGTCCCCCCGCACCAGAAAGACCAGATCGGGAGGCCGCTCCTTCTCCTTCCTCGCGGCCAAAGCATGGAAGCGCCCTTCCGCTCCACCTCAGACAGACAACATCGCTCCCCATCTTCGCAAGAAACCTCAAAACCTGGCTTTTCGGCAGACCCCTCCTTGATGGATGGAACCTGCACCCCCTAGCGCCTTGAGACCCTTACGGGTGAGTAGTCGCGCTTTAACAAACCCCTGATTGATTGATTGAATGACATTTGGGGTGTTAATGCTCATGGTCTTAAAAGACCTCTTTGTTCAGTAAAAGTGAATAGTATTTGAGTGAAGGTTTTAGCTGATTCTGGCTCCCCTTTTACTTTGTTAAGTGAATCTGTCTGGAAGGGGCTATTTTCTAACTTTAATTTGAAGCAATCCAACATTCATCCCGTAGGTAATGGTGGGAAAGCCATTGATGTTATTGGCGAGTTCCATGCTGAATTTGAGTTCAATGGCAACGTGTCGCATGTCACCGTATATGTTGCTAGAGATGAGGCATGCCTTTTGGGTTGGAAAGACCAAGGTAACCTTGGCATCGTACTCGATCCCAACAACCCTCAACAAGTGGTACTAATGAAGGATTTGTTCCGCATCCAAGCCATTGAAGAGAATTCATGGGAACAATCCTACCCAGACATTTTTTATAAAGATTTGGGTCTCTTCAAGGGTTTTAAACATAAGATCAGGTTAATTAATGGTGCACAACCTGTAGTACATAAGGTCAGAAGAGTACCTTTAGCATTACAAGTTGATTTAAAAAAAGAATTAGATAAATTATGCTCTTGTGACATCATAGAACCTATTGAGTCTTCTAATTGGGTGTCCCCGGTAGTTCTTGCCAAGAAGGCCAATGGCAATCTACGCATGTGTGTGGACTTGCGTGATCTTAACAAAAATATATGGATCGACTAACATCCCTTGCCTAATATTATTCAGATGACATCTACCCTCAAAGGTGCTAAATTTTTCAGTTTACTTGATATGTCATCTGCGTATCATCAAATCCGAGTTGCATGAGGAATCAAGACATCTTACTGCATTTATCACTCCGGAAGGTCTGTTTCAATTTAAGCGCATGCCCTTTGGTCTTGCCTCTGCCGTTTTTCAGAGAGTGGTGGAGAGCATGTTCAAGGGCATGTCTGGCATTGTGGCCTTTCAGGATGATGTCTTGATATATGGGGAGAATCAGGCTGAACACAATGAGAGATTAAATTGTGTTTTTTCCTTGTTTAAGCAAAAAGGTGTGACCCTAGGTTTGGACAAATGCAGATTGAATGTTACCACTGTAGATTATCTTGGTTACAGGTTATCCTCAGAAGGGGTACAGCCGAAGCAAAGTCTGGTTAAGACCATTGAGGATTTCTGCATTCCCACAGACAAGGACCAATTGAGATCATTTATGGGTCTCATTGAATTTTATGCCAGATTTATACCCAATTGTGCATCCAAAACTTTTCACATCAGGTCATTACTCAAGAAAAATATTCGGTTCCGTTGGAATGATGAATGCACCAAGGAGTTTAATGTAATCAAACGAGAAGTAGCTCATGCCATACCCCTTAAGGCTTTCAGTACTACAGATCAAACCATCTTAATGACGGATGCTAGTCAAAAGACTTTGGGTGCTGTGCTAATGCAACATAGAGATGGCAAGGATGAGGTGATTGCTTTCGCTTCCAGAAGTTTGCATGGTGCTGAAGCCTCGTATTCTGTAATTGAACACGAAGGTCTTGCTTGTTGGTGGGGTATTACGCATTTCAAACATTACTTATATGGTTCTAAATTTGTAGTACGTGTGGACCACAAACCCTTGGTTGAGTTACTCACCACGAGAGGTGCGGGTAAAGCGACTCCCAGAATTGCAAGATGGCAGTACAGACTTATGGAACACAATTTTACTGTAGAGTATGTGCCGGGCAAGAGAAATCTTGTTGCTGACTGTTTGTCTCGTCTTTGTTCTTGTGACAATGATGTTGTAGCAACGGATTGTATGCATGATGATTTGGAATTGGTATGCAGTGTTTTGGATTATTCTGAAAAAGCTTTATCTGAACAAGAATGGAGAGAACCCATTGAGAGTGATTTAGAATTCAAGGAGCTTATAAAGTCGTTAGGCAAGGGGTGGTCACATGAGATTAATGCATCGGGCTGTGACAAATACAAGCATGTCTTCGACCAGCTGTCTGTTGTGAATGGTTTGTTGTATAGATCATCTTTATTGGTGGTTCCTGTTGCTATGCGGAATAAAGTACTCTCCCTTGCCCACGAGGGTCACATTGGCATGCGTGCCATGAAGAGGAGGGTAAGAGAAAATTTCTGGTGGCTGGCCTTAGACAAGAACGTGGAACATTTTGTAAGAGATTGTATGGAGTGTGCCATTAGCGACAAATCGCAAGTAACTGTTCCTTGTCCTGTGGAGGCCATTGAGGTTCCTGACAGACCATGGGTCAAGTTAGCTATCGATATCATTGGTCCCATGTCTGTGTCTGGTAATGTGTCTGAATATGGCATAGTCCTTTTAGATTTTTACAGTCGTTGGCCTGAGGTCAAATGGGTGAGGTCATCTGATTCCACCTCTGTCATCAAGTTTCTGGAATCTTTGTTCGCCAGGGAGGGAGTACCTGAGGAATTGCTCACTGACAAGGGCCCCCAATTTGGTTCTGTACAATTTGAAGAGTTTTTACAATCTTTGGGTATTAAACATGTCAAAACATCTCTTTATCATCCCAGGAGTAATGGCCTTGTAGAATGTTTTAACAGGGTCCTTAAACAAAATGTGCAATTGTCTAAAGCTAATAATTTAAATTGCAAGGATGAATTGCGTAAATTATTGTGGGCTGTCCGCACGACTGTCAATGCTGACACTGCTGTATCTCCTTTTGTTCTCCTAAGAGGGTGCGTCCCCACCTCCAAACTGTTGAGGGGATGGATGGGTGGTGGTTTCAGGTTGCCAACGGAGAAAATTAAGGAGGTTGGCAAAAGGCGTGTGGATGCACAAAATAAATATGTCCGTACAACTGTTGGACCGTGTTCCAGGCAGTTGAGTGTCAATGTGGGGATATGGTAAGAGTGAAATGCTCTAGGATCCAACCCAAGGGTGAATCAAGTTTTCAGTTTTGAGAAAAGTTGTGAAGATCAACAAAAGTGCTGTCAAATTGGATGATGGTAAGTGGTGGAACAAAGGGAAGATTGTTGTGTCTAAAGTGGGTCCGGTTGTTCTTTCTAAAGAACCGTGGCGGGTGGAAGATGTTAAAAATGACTCTAATGTTACGACCCGCCAATTGTCCTCCAAGTCCACTAAATTTCCTCCTTGGTTCCGGGACTATATTACATGATGTATGGCATATGATGTACAGGTCACTATTTTGCCCTTCTATTATCTCTTTGTACATTTGCTGTTTTAATTTTCTTATCAGATTTTGCACTTGTTCTTCGTGTGCCATTTTTATGTATTTCTTTGTGTAAAGGGGAAAGATGTGTTAGGTTCTCCTTCTATTCTCTGGACTTCTGGAATCCCTGTACGTCAGGAGAATAGAGGGAACCTTGTGGTGCCGGGGTTCGAGGATGTTTGGGAGAGGTTGGAGAAAAGCGGATCGTTTCTGCTGTCCTGTTGATTTACCTAATAAATACTTTTCTTCCTACCTTCGCTTGTACGTCTTTACAAAACTAAATACATATTTCCATATTTCACAGTCTACTGGTCACGTGCCAACAGTGTCCAATCCCATTCACTGCCAGTAGTTTGAAGAATTTTGTAATTACAAGATCTGTAACAGAAACAATAAGATCACCTAGGACAAGGCAAGCCTTTTGACCATTTTATGCCGCTGTCTTCTCTCTGTCCTCGCTGCAGGAGAGGCACTGACAGCCATCTTGCCCGTGAAGTGAGCGCAATGCAGCTTCTGTACTGACTACAATGACTACGCGATGACAGTTTGCAGAACCGCAGAGCAGTAATGGTACCACCAGGTAGTAGGAAGTCCAAATACCCTGATTTACCGTCCTTGAGGGCGAAGAGGGAAACATTTCTTTATCCTGGGGTGTCTATTGTTACCACCTGGTGATGAGAAATAAGGCACCCTGTAATATTATAACACTGTGTGATATATTAATCTGTGTATGTTTCTATATAGTTTATATTAGTAAGTAGTTTGTAATAATAAAGGCAAAATGTGAAGAAGTTCTGCCTTGCGTGAAAATCTGCTAAGAAAATAAATCTTTTCCCGGTGAAATACAAGCAGAGCATCCTAATTTGCCAAAGAAAATGTTATCAGATTCAAATGAAAATAATTAAATTGAATGTCAGACCTTTGTTCTTCATTAAATTTGAAGAGGCTTGCAGCAAGCGTACAAAAATTGGCTAATGTGTTTTTAGGAGAATGGCAATTAAAAAGACAGTTTATTTAAAGCGTGACACGCAGTGCTGTTTTAATTAGCGAGGCAGGTACAAGAGTTATGCTTGGTTACATTACTTCAAGAAAATGCCTGGTTACACCCTTAATTTAGTACAGCCGATAAACTGCACAAAGTAGTATTTCTTAATTGGAATAATTTTTATGGTGCTTTTTATGTACTAGGACAGAACATAGATTGGAAATCCAGGGGAGCAGTGGTGGACTGGGAGCTAAAAGTGGCTGTCAAAATGTGTTCATATAGAACTGAATGAGTGTAGTGAGCAAGTCTGACTACCCCCAGGAGGATTTGGGAAGCGGCTATTCTATTCTTTAAGCAAATTGTGTTCAAATTCACTTTTGATTTAAATATGTGCATACAAATATGAATATTTGTTACATTTCATATACATACATTGTGACACATGTGAGTGCTGCGGGATAGGTATGGTCAGGGGCGTAGCTAGGCCTTAGGCTGCCCGTGGCGGCCCCTGCGTTTGCTGCCCTCGGCAAAATGATAGAAGAGCGGGGGTGGTGTTAGCGGCCGCGGCCGATTCTTGCGGCCGCAACGGCCGCAGGTAAGAGCGGGGGGAAGGGGGGCCGGCTGCCGCCCAAAAACTCGTGCTGCCTGGGGCGGTCTGCCCCCATCACCCCCCCCTAGCTACGCCACTGGGTATGGTTTTCACACATATGTGGAGTGCTCCTCAAATATTTTCTGAATTTGAGAAAGCTGAAAATTTATGAAACACCTAGGAGTAACCCAGTGAGATTCAATGTGCACCTGTTTCTCAACTTTGTGTGTCAGGCTCATACAGAATGACTTCTCACTAGATCACACAACAGGGTCCTCATTATGAGGCCCTTGGAGTTAAAACTGGTAACTCTGTTTCTGAGCAGGGCCGGACTGGGAAGCGAAACCGGCACTGGCAAACTGCTCCCCCGGCCCCCAGGAGGGGGGAGAGGGAGGTGCGGCCGAGCTGTTAGTTAGTCCCAGTTTCAGCCGATTTTGTTACAGGGGGCCGATATTGCCGGCCCCCGGTAACAAAAACGGCCCCCAGGGGCTCAAAACCGGCCCCCACCCTAGCGGCCCACCGGGGAAACGCCCGGTGCCCGCTACGGACAGTCCGGCCATGTTTCTGACAGGAGGGATGGTATAGAATTGCTGGGTGTCATAAGTGAGACCCTGAGGGTCCCTTAACAATGTAAACATTTCCGTGAGACTTTTGACAAGTTCATCTGCTTTCTATGATAACTTCCCATTTCTCCCTGGAGTTTCGCGAAGAGATTTGCCTGCTTCCTGCAGATGACCTCCTCGGTGAAATGAATCAGATACATACTTATGATTGGGCTGTTACTAGCCCCTTGTTTTTTATGGTGGCCCTGTTTAATGAGTCCATAAGTTGTGCAAAGGCATATGTTGCACAGTTTAGCCAATATTCCACAGAGCCAGACCCACCTTGGTTTAATCACAAGCCTTAACAAGAATTTGCAAAGCTATCAGTCTGGCCGTGACAAGATGATGTAATGGTTATTAAAAAAAATATTCCAAGCATGTGTCTCAAAACTAAACCTATGAAAAAAGGAAAACATGCTGTCACCTAAAAGTGGTGGTCGTATGCTTACAAAAACATTTTTAAATTTGAAAAGTAATTAACCAGCACATATAATTTTAATAGAACACTATGGGTTGTTCCTCGCAGGTAGGTGTACTTAAACGTGGTAAAGAGACCTTTTTTTAGTTTTTATGCTTATCACAGGAAAACGTCACTGCCGTCTTTGGACTACTGTACCATGAAAATATAGTTTAAATATATAAAGATGACTAAAAAGTGTCTTGCCACACTAGCCCTCACACTGCAGGGCTCTTACTTTTAGGTAGATGTGCATAGGACATCTGGCAAACAAACATGACTGACAGTGCAAAAGCGCTGTGGCCAGATAGATGCGGACTTCTGGCATCTGGCGTGGGAGTGCAGGCTTGTGTTTAAGTTTTGGGAAGATGTAGTGCAGCGCATACAGTCCATGTCTGGGACCTCATTGCAATGTGTACCTCAGGTATGTCTATTATGTTATGTACCTCAGCTGAAAGGGACCATAGGCAGATTCGTACGAATTGGACTGCTGATGGCAAAGCGTCGGGTGGCACTGACATGGGAGGGTACTCTGGCCCCCCGTGCAGACCACTGGGTCAAAGATCTGGTGTATTGTAAGGAAAACCTCGAACTCTACGCAGAAGAGCTTCCATCGTCTTCTAAGCCCAAGGACATTTAGGAACCTTTACGTCAATTCCTTCGCACGCAAGCCCAGGACAGTTCATTGACTGATAAAGAGTGATGTTAATATGTTTTTGTGTCCTCTATTACCATGATGATGTTACTGTATATTATACGAAGCCCAAGTCAGGATATGATGTGAGGTCAGTCAATCACATGATGTTTTGTTGTTTGCCTGATGTTTGCATTGCCTTGCAGGGCAGCGATGCTATTTCTGTTTCTATGAAAATTCAATAAAGAGATTTAAAAAAAAAAAACATGACTGACAGTGCAAGAAAGCCACTTGCTGAAGAGGGCTGACCCATTGCCCCATGCTGTATGCTGTGGTGGGTGGATGCAAAACATGAATACAGGTGAACAGGCTAAACGATGAAGAATACTGACCAAAAGCCCATCTAGACGTATATATACATGTATGTATTTTTTATTTGTGATTTGTTTTTTATAACAAGAGGTGGGTGAAACGACTAAAATTGTCTCTAGGTCAGTCCTAAAAAGGGATGAATGAGCTGAACTTTACACTATGTAAAATGTATACAAATGAATGGAACATGGAATTACAAAAGTCAGTGCTTGTCAAATTGCAGATAACCAGATATATTCCGGTCTAAATCTTGAGGACCTAGCAGAGTTCATTTGTAAGAACAAAGGGATTCTCCCTCAGCTAAGATAAGCGGCCACACCCTCTATGCGACTCCGTAAAGAGCAGGGCATCCCACTCCTCATTCTGGTTTTTTTTTATGTGCGTCTGTCCATACCCTTGTTTAAAAGGCTCTCAGAGCGATTTCCAAAAGCACACAGAATACAAGCTCCTTTGTGTGGAGGACCTAGCCTCTTCATCTTCATGAGTAGGGTGATTTTCTTTCCCCACAGACACATTATTCACTGTCAATCCTGCCCCGACAACTTTGATGTAAAGACTTCTATGTATTACTGAGGCAAGGAGAGAATGGCTGAGTGTATCTAGAATGACATGACCCACGTGAGGCTTGGCAGCTAGGCAGTCAGTATTGAAAGAGTGGAGGAGGGTAGAAGTGCTTGCATCTCTCCATTCTTCAAAAGCTACCTTTTTCACCTGTGGATCAGAGGCAGCTTCATTTAATGAGTAGAACCAGCTGTTACCCATCAGATAATTGACTACGAGAGTATGTAGAATGGCCACCCTCTTTATAATCAATTTAGGAGACTCTTTTCCGGGTGACTTTGGGTGTGAGCCTCAGGCTTTCTGTCCATCTACAAGTATGACATTTGTCTGCTGTACTGAAACCTGTTGCCTAAGAGTTATATGTCCATTGTTAGGCTAGCCCAGCACTTTGCATTGGTTCTATTTTTCCATTTACATTAACATGAATTTTCTTAACCATTACCTGTTGGAGTTCTGGGGTGGAATGTGTCTTCCCCACTATCTTTATGCACCCTAATCAGGGCCGGACTGGGAACAGAAAGCAGCCCTGGCAAATTTTTCCAGACCAGCCCCCGTCCAGCGCATAGCGAGCAAGCGAGCCAGAGCACTACTTGGGGGTGTTTGGGGGGGTTCTCCCCCCAAGAAAATTTTGGAAAAAGACAGACCAAAATGGTGCATTTTACAGCACATTTTTCATTGCATATTTAATTGTATTAACTTTCAAAGCACAGTAAATAGTAGATGATTGACCTTAAAGAGCACCAGGTTACCCAGTCATATGCACCCATAGACATTCTTACGGAGAGCACCAAAAATAGACACAAATGTAGTGAATTAGAGAGCACAAAGTATAAGTGAAACCAGCTCCCATATGGTGTGTAGTGAGCAAGCTCAGTGAGCGACCACTACTATGGGGAGTTTGGGGGGTTCTCCCCCCAAGAACATTTTGGAGACATGATCCTCTGTCATGTACCACGCTAAGCTAGGGTCATAAAAAATGGATCCCACTTGTGCCAACCTAAACCTCGAGCATCGAAAATAAATTTCACTGTCTTCACTAACTACTCAGACTAACACACACACAGATTCCTACTGCCACACTTGTCTAGCCAAAAGAAACAGTAGAGTTTGAAGTGGACTAGGGCAATTTAAAGCCAAGTTAATTTGTAAAAATATTGCCATTGTAAGAAATCATAAGCTCACTCCCTTTTTCACTATGCACTTTTAGTTTTTGAGAATATATTCTTCAATAGAGTCTAGTTTCGAATAACCATGTTCAATTAATGTATCTTTCTATATCTTAAAACAAAAGATCATATGGAAAAATGTGGTCTTATATGTACCTTAGGGGCACAGGACTTCTCTTTCATGATTTATTAGAAGTTCTGTCATGCTACGCTACCTGTAAGAACGAACTTTGCAGACCAGGAGAATAACATTCACCTAACTAGACCACAGTGCACTGTACACGCCATTTGGTTCTACCGGGCCACACTAATTTAAAGCAACCTTCAATTTGATAACTCCCCAATAACAGCTGATTATTTCGTATTGTATCATATTTTAGCATTTATACTGTGCTTCATGGTCCTATGTGGGCTGACATTTTGGGTGTGTAGTCTGCTTCACGAGGGTGCACAGTTAGCAGAGTGCTGCATTTGTTGTGATTCTATATGGAAAGCGTATTGGTGTTGTGTGTGAGTGAACAGAGAGGTGCTTTATCTAGTCTTAGGCCACAGTGCCTCGTAGTGTGATGAGGAGGAGGGATCAGAGATAGGTGCACTAGTTATAGTTAGGAGTGCAACATAAGCAGGCAGGGAGGTGCTGTGTACGCCCAAAAGGGCATTTTCAGAGAAGTCGCAATAATCAATATGTCAACATGAACAAAACAGAGATGCTGTCAAATGAAGAAAATGATACCAAATGGTAAAAAGAATGGGAGTTGATAACATGAGGGGAACCTTACACCTTTTTTTAAAGGCAGAGGATACTGCCCATTGCTGTACAATGCACCTCATGAGCGACTAGTCAGGTTTACCAACCAGAGCAAAAACGACACAATCTTTACAAGGCCCATCTACATTACAGCCTAAGTGTTCTCTGCAATATAAGAGGAAAAGATTTTGACAAACAGGCACTGACCTACAGAAAACCCAGTGATTAACTATCAAGTCTATGAATATCAAAAACAGTGACTCTACCCATCATTAATGAACAATAACCCTTTGAACAGACATCAATGTCAGGATTGTAACCATTGTTTCAAAAGCTTTAACAACACCAATACTGACAACAAATGTCAAATTTGTCTTGGAAGGAATCAAATCTGCCTGAACTCAAATCATATTCCCTGGATCCACAAACTTTCTCAAAGTATGAAGCTCAGTGGTCAATAGTTCATTGCCCGAGTGAATTAGAAAATACAGTTGATATTTTTATTGTACTACTGAATGGCGGGGCCTCACTTGCCAATTTTGCTTTTTTTCTGCCTCCAAACTGATGGAAGGGGCTGGCCAGCGCAGGCAAGTTTCATGTTCCCTCCCCATCTGTCCCCTACCTGCAGGAAGAGTAGGGCTGTGATACCAGACTAGTGTAGCCAAAATATCTTCTATCAGAAATATTGTGTTTTAAATATTGTTTTCAAAAATATTGATCCATTGGATTTATTAATAGAAAATCTTCACCAAATGGGACGATATTTTTGTACATTATATTTAGGGTACAATATTTAATTCTCACTATATTTTTCCTATAATATTCTGACATAAGATAAAACCTTCTACAGCTTTTTTTAAATACTACAGTATATTGCTTGCTTTTTTTCCAGTGACCAATGAAGCACACTCTTATCCTGTTCAGAGTTACAGTATATTTACTATTTCTGAGGCACAGTAAATTCTACAAAGGAATTCAGAAGGGCAGGTTTTAATTTTGAGTTGAGTACATTTAAAGAAACTACTTTACATAGTATGAGGTTATCCTGTATCTATGGCTTGGTTCGAACCCTCCCTGCCCAATGTTGAACTCTCACGTGAGACGCAATTTCTCTATATATATTAAACCGACTATGGGTTAGCCTGGGTAGGAGTCTTGTGTGTGGATGCAGCAACAACTCCACCGGGTGAGTAAATCGTTTTTGGGTGGCAGGCAGGTAAATAAATCAATAGTTGACAGACAACCTACCTGGTTGCAGTGCACTCTTCTTCTGCTGCATAGTCGCTTTACCATACCCATGGACATGGTGACGTAATTACTATGTCGACAGACAGCATGAACTGACAAAAACATAACAGGGTGGCACTGCAGCAGGCAAAGCAACTGAAAACACGTGCGGCAAGCATAAAGAAAAAAATACTACCTCTCTCAGTACTTGTGCTGCTCGAGGCCAGGATTTCTTTGAATTTTGGAACTTGTAGTTTTGGTTTTTAATGCAATAATTAAGACTACAAGTCCCAGAATTCAAAGGCAAAACCTGGGTTGGAGCGACTGGAGAAAAATGTGAAAGGTTAGACGTACTCCCTATGATTCGTAACAGAATCTCCTGTGAGACTCGCCAAGGCGCGAGCCCTGAGTATGTCATTAGGGATGAACGGTGGGTCAGTTTCAGACAGGCCTAAATCAAGCCGGAAATGTTTCCCGGGACCACGAGAGAGTAGCTCATCCAGTCCAGCTTTTTGTCTTTATATTCTGGGGTTTCTAGTCTCGTTTGTCCAGATGCTAAATCAAGACAACAAGTCCCAGAATGCAATGAATAAACTGGATTGAGTGCGCAAGTCTCGCATTGAACCCAGTGATCCCAGAGATCTGAATTTAACCGTTTAGTTCCAGTGACATCATGGGGTAAAATCCTGTAACCTGAGACTGCTGTAACCTTAAAGTTCAACCGTTCCATTTAAGGAGCAAGTCAATGAGCTTCCCTGAAAGGAGAGTCTGAGGCCATCCTTCTGGAAGGATCAGCACTAGCTGCCTCGCGGGAGAGATGCCAGATATTGGAGAGTGCTCTGCATGTTCCAAAACAGCGATCTTACAATAAAACCCAAGAGACCGTCACATGATGCAGCTCATTCCAACACCTGGGAAGAGTATTTAGAAAAAGAAAGATGCCGGTTTACCAGCGGCTGCAGCAGGCCCGGAGTCCTTCACAGACCACAGTCCTCTTAGCGGAAAGGCAGGTTCCAGGAGCCGGACATCTGGAAAAAGAAGGACACGAGGCGCAAGCGACAACAAACAAACTTTTTCTGTTTTGCAGTTTTTGACAGCGCGAGCTCTTGACAAAGCGCTAAATAGGAGCGCTTTACATGAGCACCAGTTACAGTACAGAGGGGCATACAGTGGCGTAGCTAGGCCCCTGCGTTTGCCGCCACGGCGGCCGAGATCTAAGGAGGGAGTCGTTGGCCGCCCCTGCCGCCAAAACTCATGCCGCCTGGACCTAGCAGGACGGCCTTCTGATGTTGTTGCTGCTGGCAGGGTGCCGATTTTTAAAAAATCGGCACCAGTAACAAAACCGGCCCCCTGTGAAGAAACCGGCCCCCACCCCTTCCGGCCTACCGGGGGATTGTCCGGTGCCCGGCATTACCAGTCCGGCCCTGGATACCATGTGCAGCACTGTACTCACCAGAAGCTTGGAGCTGTAATTCAGCTTGTGATACTGTTTAGGAAAACATCTGGCGCGCGATCCGCCGAGGCTGTAATACAAGGAAGACATTAGAACCTGGTGAATCAGTTAACATGTCTAGAAATTTGGCTGTCAGACGTTTTTGTCACGCCGCCAAATAAGGTATTCATCATTCTACTTTTTTCATTTATCTGAGTGGTGCAGCTTCCGATAGTTGAAACGCATTTTCGTTTGCGCATGCGCCTATCACACCTTTCGATACCTTTTGACAGGGTACTTAAACAGTATCTTGGATTGTCATCTTCTTAGGGTTACTGCTGGTGAGAGAGATAATTATGCCACCACCCTCTTTCATCTTTGATCATGATTTGTGATTACTTCACTCAAATAGCCCGTGCAATGTGTGCTTATTTATTTTTTGCATCTGATGTGGGGGTGTCCTGATGTACAATAGTTATCGCCATTAGGTCAGCTGGTACTGCGTTACGAAAAATTTGGACTTGTGCAAAATACATAGGGGCATATTTATGAAATTAGTGGCGCAGGGCAGTGGAACAAGTCACCTTGCTGCACTGCCCTGCCTCACCGGGGAAAGGGCATGAGTGTACTGTTTTTTTCTTGTCCTTTTCCATTGCGCTGGTGCCATTTTGGCAGCCTAGCACCAACGCAGGCACCATGGTGCAAGGGTGCCTCCGTTGCATGCAGGATTGTTTTTGTGCAGGAAGGGGAACCTTCCTGCATGAAAACAACCCTGAGAGGCTTTTTCCTCTTTTTATGTGTGCTGCATAATGCAGTACACATAGAGGAAAAAACAAGGAGAAATAAAGACATTTCTCCTCGTTACACCTCACCTGGGGAGGCGTAAGATTTTGGCGCATTCCCAGGTTTACAAGTCCTTGTAAATCTGGGAATATGTCAAAAACCATGGGAGCTGCATGATAACACCCACCGCAATGCTCATGGAAAGACTCCTTTGCGCAGAGTAAGGCAATGCAGCGATTTTTGCCGCGAAGCCATTCAAAGCCACGCAAAGTAGCTTTGCGTGCCTCCATAAATCTGACTGCATGTACCACTTTGCGTGAAGCTAGCTACACATAAGTATGCCCCCTTGAGTGAATCCATTTGTTATATGTTTTTGCACTTGTGCAAGAGGAAATTGACCAAACAGTATTTACACCAAACAGTATTTATATCAAAGCAAATAGGTGACACGCTGATTTCAATTATTTTTTTTTTGCATAATAATAACTGAAGAAAATGGTAATTCTCCACTCTTCAGATATGAAAGTGAAGACTATGTTTGTAGCAAAATCATTTTGTTCCATTTTTTTTACTATCGAAGCACAAAAAACAATGACAAATCAGTTTGCTCTTTTTTACCATGAAGGGTTTATGTATTGTCTATAGTTTGTATGTTAAAAATCATTGTAGGGCGTATAAAGTTGTTTATAAAAAGTAAAAGTGTGTTGTATGTGTTCAGTACAATTTTTTTTCTCAATATTGCCCTGGTTCAAAGATCTTTCTGCAACATGGACGGGGGCCAAATTTGTTTACACAAGTCCATATAGCAGAGCAGCAAAATAATGCTTATTTTGCACTTGTATTTACCAGCAATGTATTCCCTATGAGATAGATTGTATGTTGTTGATATGTTTCGCATGTATTTTTTTTTCTAGCCAGCCTCTGGATAAAAGAATTAAAAACTGCATTTCAGCAGTGTATTTGACAACAATCTCATTGTGAATCCCAGGCCAATGTCACCACTTTGGGTCTCCTTACCTTTTCTAATACCACCCTTCCTGCTCCAAGATAACTGCTGGATGTTGCTGCAATCATATGGTCATGGTATTCATTCAAATAATGATATCCAGAGTTTAGCTGGCTACAACCTACAATGTGTGTGTAAATATGCACTTTTTGCCAGTGTTTGGAGTTAAGCACAGAGGGGCAGATTTACAATAAACTAACGCAGCACGGTGCAGCAAGTCATTTTGCTGCGCCGCACTGCATTAGTTTGGAAGCACAGGGATGCGACATATTTACAACAATATGTCGCATCTCTGTGCTTCCCCCTGCGCTGGTGAACAAACTGCTGCCATGCGCCGGCACCCTTGCACCATGGTGCAAGGAGGCCTGCGTCACGGGGATGATTGTTCATGTGCAGGAAGGATTCCCTTCCTGCACATAAACAATCAGAAATGGCGTTTTCCAAATTCTATGTGTGCTGCATTAGCACACATAGAACTTGGAAACGTCTATTTATTTAAAGGATTGTTAATGTGCAGGAAGGGACACCTTCCTGTACATAAACAATCATTAGAGGTTATTTCCTCGTTCTATGTTTGCTGCAGAAAGCAGCACACATAGAAAGAGGAAAACAACGAGGAGAAATGAATTAATTTCTCCTCGTTGCACCTGGGGAGGCGTAGCATTCAGACGCATTTCCAGATTTACAATTTCTTGTAAATCTGGAAATGTGTCTGGTTCCATGGGTGTTGCATGGGAACACCCACAGCAACACCCATGAAACGCCCCTTTCACGCAAAGTGTTGCGTGTAAAGGGGGCGTATTTACAAGGACAGGAAAAGCCATGCAGGGTGGCTTTTCCTGACCTTGTAAATATGGGGCAGAAAAAATGCGCTGCCAGTGCATCACAATAAGTGACGCACTGGCAGCGCAAGGGGCTCGTGAATCTGCCCCATATTTTATTCTCATGGGCTATGGTGCACTTCTTTGCCCAGCGCACACTGCACATACTTTTCTTCCACACCCAGCTCTCACTTCAAATGTGACTATTTTCCTGTTTTGACCCACCATCTGATACCCCTGTTCAAATGTCTGCCAATGAAAGGCTCACTTTGACCCAGCATTCTGATGACAGAAGACCCAGTGGCGTAGCAAGGGGGAGGGAGGAATTGATCGCCAGCACACACCCCTCTCCCACCCCCTCCCCTGCTCTTACGGCCGCTACGGGGCGGCAAAGGCTGGGACCGCCACAGACGGCAAAAGGCCTAACTACACCTCTTCAATGGACCTGTGCAGAGGCGCAACTAGAGCCAAATTTCGGGGGGGGGGGTTTGGGAGGGTGGCGCTAAGAAAACATTTCGGGGGGGGCTAATTATTCCAGGAATAGGCAGAGTGAGGATGCAGGGGCTCTAAGAAGGAGTGAAAAAAAACAAAGCCTCATTAACAAGCAAATGGTCTTTTAAAGACCTGTGAAGTACTCGGGTGCAGCTGTGTGTGTGCCTGGGAAGCTGTCTCAGCCCGGGCTGCCACACACAATGGGGGGGGCTGAAGCCCTTTGAGCCCAATGGGCGTTTCGCGCCTGGACCTGTGTATGGTTCGGAGGTACTGTCTGCATTTGGGGTGGGTGAAGGTACGGACTGTGGTGCACATTCTATTGTTTAGATGTTAGGCAATTGAATGTCATGCGGACTGATGTAGGACAATTTATTAAAGCTTCACCACTATGTATCTAGGTGAATGTGATGAGAAATCTTCACCCCAGTACTGGGCAGATTAGCTTACCCAAGCTGCAATTTAGCTCTGAATGAAATGCAATAATATTAATCTGCTCAGTTTTAAGTAATTGACTAAAGGAGTTGCCACCCTAGAGTCAGACCACGAAGCCAGTAATTGCCCATTCTATGGTAAGAGGAGTGTCTGAATGAATGCATGATTTTTTCTCAAAACCACAGAGTCACGTGTGGCATGTGTTTTGATTTGCAGTGTCACCCGAGTGTCACTTGTACTGATTGTTAATTCTCACCCTTATGCAACAAGTACTGTTCCTGAATTTAGTATACTTTCATAACTAGACTTGGTTTTCTCCCTAGATTGGCTTGTACCACCAGTGAAGTTGGGAAATTCCTCTCTCACCTGGTATGAATGTGCTTAGTACAATCAACTAGGGGTTCAGTGCATAGCTCCGATGAAAGCCCCAGACATATTTTGAGGCACACAAGTGGGCAGGAACATGTTGTCTGGTTAATGGATGAAAGGGGCATTGTACCTAGATCATCCAGGATATATGTTTATTACTATACCTAGGGTACCTTTTATAAAAGGAACTCCTTCAGGTTTACCCTAAGGTATTTTGACAATTATCTGGATTCCTGCCTTATCCAGGCATTAGTTTTACCAAGACTCCCTCACAACATGAGTGTTAGACCTGGCATCCTTGGCGTGGGTCTCCCTTCCATTTTTTCATAATGCCTCCACGGTTGCCGATATGTTTTTGCTGGACTAGATGCTCATGGGCACTTTGCCGCTGCTAATCAGTGCCAAAGTGCAAGTGCTCCCTATCGTTAATTGACCTATGTATTAGTGACTCCATGATTGGATGATTGGTTTACTTGTCAGTCCCTAGTACAGTGCACTCAGTGTGCCCAGGGCTTGTAAATCCAATGCCGCTGGTGGGCTTGCAGCACTGGTTGTGCCACCCACAGAAGCGGCTTGTAAAATGTGTCTCAGGCCTGCCATTGCAGAGCCTGTGTGCAGCCTAGGGCTGCCATGTCGACTTGGTGAGTACACCCACTTACCAGTCCCTAAACCTTCCCTTACTGCATGTTGGTCACCCTAAAGTAGGCCCTAGGGCAGGGTGCATTGTAAGTATAAGGTAGGACATGCCCTGGTGTGTGTGGCATGTCCTAATAGTGAATTACAGCCATTTTCGTTCTTCACTATTGCAAGGCTACCTGCTCCCCATAGGCCAGAATGGGCAGACTGACTATTACACCTTATAGTCAGAACTGACCCAGGGAACATGGTAGAAAAACGAATTTAGTATGCCTGAACTCAGGATGATAAAATACATCTTTTAGTGAAGTTGGTTTTAACATTCTGTGTTCGAAAATACCACTTTTAGAAAGTGGGTATTTTCTTGCCTAACTATCCAAGCCTGCCTCTGCTAGGTTGTGTATTCCTTGTCTGGAGATTGAGTGACAGGGGCTGGGGGTGGCTACAGGAGACAGGGTGAGTCAGCGCAGGGCTGAATAGAAAGATCTGCATCCAGAGTGGAGGGAGGAGCTGCACCTGGGTCTGAATAGGGCTGTGCCTGCCTTCCACAATGCTGGCTCCACCTCCTGCCGGGCGGCTGAGCACTCTGCCCCACATTCTGAAAGGAAAGAAGGAGTCAGAAAAACAAAGTGCTCCAGAACTGACCAGAACTGGTTTTGGACTAGGCAGAGGCCTCTCTGCCTCCAGAGAACAAAGAGAATCAGGGTATAAGAGGGGCACCCAGACCCCAGGAAGATCAGATCACTTTTGGGAACAAGAAGAAACCTTTGCTGAGGAGCGGAACCAAGAAGAAACTGAGGAGAGACTATCCCTAAGCCTGAAGTGCTGCTTGGGGATTGGCCTGCAGTGGTTTGCCTGACTGCCAAAGAAAGGAGAAAGGAACTTTTGCTTTGCTGTGACTTTCATCAACTTGTGAAGGATCTCCAAGGGCTTGGAAGAGAGCTTGCCCCCTGACCGAAGTCCCAGGACCATTGGACTTCACCCCCTTTGTGAATTGCTGCTGGAAACTCTGTTTCAGTGGCTACAGAGGTAGGGAGCTGTGACCGACTCTCACGACCGACTCGGTGTCCTGCAAGCACCGCATCGAGCACCGTCTCGCCCTGCAACGCACGGCCCTGGTCTCATTGACTCCGTCAACGAGCCGCTGCCTGCACCGCATCGAGGGACAACGCGTCCTGCAACGCTTCGCTACGCCGAATCGAACTGGTCCGACCGACACGGTCACTGCTGCTGAGTTCGAGTCCTGTGACCGCACCGGAGTTGGGCACCGCTCGCACGCTTTGCGACGCACCGCCCGACTCGCACCGCTGTCCGGACTGATCGACGCCAGCTCCTGAATCCGGCTCCGTCGCCGCACCGCAACCTGCCAGCACCGCATCGAAGCACCGTCTCGCCCTGCAACGCACGGCCCTGGTCTCACCGACTCCGTCTCGACGACGTCAACGAGCCGCTGCCTGCACCGCATCGAGGGACAACGCGTCCTGCAACGCTTCCATTTTTGCATCGCGACCGCGACGAACAGCCATCCGGCTCGCACGCCCGTGCCTGCCGCTTCAAGTAAAAGGTACTGTGACCGAGTCTGTCTACGCTGTGTTGGCCCGTCTCGACGCGGTCAGCTGGATTTGTTAGACTCTGTTTGTTCTCGACATCGCCGTAGCCGGAGGAGGCTACCGACTCGCACAGAACCTTGAATTAAGCCTTTTTGATCAGAACTAAGTATTCTTAACAGTATTGTGGATTATTTTTGTCGTTTATGGTCTTGTGATAAATCTATATAAAGTATACCTATTTTTATAAATATATAACCTGTGTGGTGTCCATTTGTAGTGTTGTCACTTGATTACTGTATGTGTTCACAAATGCTTTACACACTGCCTCTGAACTAAGCCTGTCTGCTCGTGCCAAGCTACCAAGAGGGTGAGCAGGGGTTATTTCGGGAGTGTACCTACTTTCCCTGACTAGACTCAAGGGTCCCTATTTGGACAAGGGTACATACCTCTGCCAACTAGAGACCCCCAAATCTAACATTGGTGGTCAGCGGTGAGGATTCTGGACTTGCATTTGTGACTCATGTACAGTGATTGGTGAACACTACTTAGTGAGTGCAGACCAAAACGCAACCACATACTTTAATAGCATTTTTTCTGGGATTTCCTATTTTTGCAAATGCCAAGTTCAGTCACTATGGAGAAACCAGCATCAGTAGCCTCTGTTGAATGTGATTGGGAAGAAGAGAGGCTAGAATGCTACACCCTTAAGCAGCTCAAGCAATTCTGCAAAAGTTTAAAGTGTCCATGACCGGGATCTCCAGGAAGGAGGACCTCCAAAAGGCGCTGAGGGCCTGGGTCGAATCAAGGAGTGCCCCTGTGGAGGGGGCTGAGAATGCAGAAGGGCAGCTGGAGGGGCTATTGGGTCTAGGGGCTAGAAGACCACCTTCCCCAGTAGGTAGCAGTGTTTCTGCCAGAGGACTGTCTCCAGAGGAGTTGGAGGACAGGAAAGAGAGTAGGATGCACTGAAATGGAGCTGACCAAACTCAAGCTGAATAAGCAGTTAGAATTCGAAATGCAAACAAGGAAATTAGCCCTAGAGGAAAAGAAAATGCAGTTTGAACATGAGAAAGTTTTGAGGGAGTTGGAATTGAAGGCCAAAAGCTTAGAGATTACTCCCTCTGGTGGCAGTGTACCGCCTGTGCCTGTTGAAGCTAGGGTGTATATTCCCAAAGATGTGGTGAAGGAGTTTTTAAAAATGATGACATTGGGCAGTGGTTCAAAGCCTATGAGGTAGCCATGTCTTCCCACCGGGTCCCTGAGAAGGATTGGGGAGCGGGGTTGTGGGGACGGTTCCTCAGTGAAGGGCGGGATACCTTGTTGGATTTGCCCTCTGAAGTCTATAATTCGTACAGCCACATGAAGGATGCCTTAATGACTAGATATGGTTTGACCCCTGAGCTTTATAGGCAAAGGTTCAGGAACTGTAGTAAGATTGAAAGCAGTACCTGGGTTGAATATGTGACCTTCTTTTGCAGAGCCTTGGATAGTTGGGTAAAGGGTAGCAAAGCGACTGATTTTCAGGCGCTCTTTGATTTGATTGCCTGGGAGCACTTGTCCGGTAATTGTTTTCCTGAGCTACGCCAGCACCTGATTGATAGTAAGCTGACTAACCCTAGGCAGCTTGCTGAGGAGGCGGACCGCTGGGTGAGTACCCGGGTCCACAAGGGTCACGTGGGAGACTCCGCCAAGGGTGGGCAGGGTCCCCAGCAGAAGAGTGGGGGGACAAGGGTAAACAGAAGGAGTTCCATAAAGGGCCCCAAAGTAGACCCCAAGGGAACCAAGGGAAAGGTTCCCAGCCTCCCCCTGAGAAGAAGCCAGTGGCCCTGACAGGCCCCCCTGTTCACCAGGGACCACTGGTATGTTACAAGTGTGGCGCCCCTGGCCACAAGGCAAACGATCCTCGTTGCCCTTTGCATGGAAAACCAGCACCCACCAGTGCAGTCCCCCGGCAGTTGGCTAGTGTAGCCCTGGGGGAGGAGTTGGGTGCCCAAGGTGGGGGGATCCCACAGTGTTTTCCCTTGTCTCCTTAGGAGACTCTGAGATGGTCCCTAGGACCCCGCTGCCTGAGAACACTAAGAAATACAGGCAGTGGGTGACCATCAATGGCCATAGGGTGGAGGCTCTGAGAGACACAGGAGCCAGTGTGACAGCTGTCAAGTGTCACCTGGTGTCTAAAGAGCAGGTTATCCCTGATGCATTCTATCCGGTTGTTGCCGCTGACAACACAGAGAGTCACTGCAAGGTGGCTCAGGTTCCCTTTGAGTGGGGGGGTCTCGGGTACTCTTCAAGTAGCTGTGAGGCCAGCCATGCCTGTTGACTGTTTGTTAGGGAACGATTTGGAGAGCTCACCTTGGGCTAAGGTGGAGCGGAGTGCGCATTTAGAAATGTTGGGCTTGCCTGATTGGGCATGTGTGACCACCCGGTCAATGGCAGCTAAAGGTGTTCAAGAGGACCTGGAGCCTGAGAGGAGGCCCAGGTGCCTGCCGGAGAGAGAGGAGGCAGGGGGCGCGGAAACCGGCCCCCGAGGTTCCCACGGTCCAGGAGGAGGCAGACCCTGAGGGGGATGCCCTGGAGCCTACAGGGGAACAGGTAGCTGAACTGGGGGACCTACCTGAGCTGACCCATTGGCAGCAAGAAGGAGGACCCTCCAGGGAAGAGTTCTGCAAGGAGCAGAACACATGCCCTTCTCTCGTGGGTCTGAGGCAACAGGCCACAGACCAGGCAGCAGGTGATCAGTCTGGATCACATTGGGTTTACTGGGAGAATGGTCTCCTGTATTCAGAGCCTAAGGTTGCTGAGCCTGGGTCAGCCCGTGTGCTGGTGGTACCCCAGCGCTTCAGAGCCTTCCTACTGGGGTTGGCTCATGATGTACCGTTAGCGGGACATCTGGGGCAGGACAAGACCTTTGACAGGCTTGTTACCCATTTCTATTGGCCCCAGATGCGCAGGAGTGCCGCCACTCACTGCAGGACATGCCAGACTTGCCAGGCAAGTGGAAAAAGTGGGAGGAAGCACAAGGCTCCTCTCCAGCCATTCCCTGTGGTCAGCACCCCCTTTGAACGGGTGGGTATTGACATTGTGGGGCCACTGGACCCCAAGACAGCCATGGGCAACAGGTTTATCCTGGTCTTGGTGGACCATGCCACCCGGTACCCTGAAGCCATCCCTCTGAGGACAGTGACGGCCCCGTGGTGGGACGGGCACTGATGGGAATTTTCTCACGTGTGGGATTCCCTCAAGAGGTGGTGTCTGACAGAGGTACCAACTTCGTGTCCAAGTACATGAAGTCCCTGTGGCAGGAGTGCGGTGTAACTTACAAGTTCACCACTCCTTACCACCCTCAAGGAAATGGGCTGGTTGAGAGATTCAACCGGACCCTCAAGGGCATGATTATGGGTCTGGAAGAACCCATGAGGCGTAAATGGGACGTCCTCTTACCATGCCTGTTGTTTGCATACCGGGAGGTGCCACAGAAGTCTCTAGGGTTCAGTCCCTTTGAGCTCCTCTATGGACACCCGGTGCGAGGACCTCTGAGTTTGGTCAAGGAAGGCTGGGAGCAATCTCCCAGGAAACCTCCCCAGGATGTATACAGTTACATGCTGGCCTTCAGGAACCAGACTAGGCGTTTCAGAGAACTTGCTGAGGCAAATCTGGAAGCCAGCCAGGAGGAGATGAAGCGGTGGTACGACCAGAATGCCACTCTGGTAGAGCTTCAGCCTGGTCAGAAAGTGTGGGTCATGGCCCCTGTGGAGCCCTGTGCGCTCCAGGACAGGTGGACCGGCCCTTTTACGGTGGTGGAGCGCAAGAGTCCAGTTACCTATTTGGTGGACTTGCAGTCTCCCAGGAACCCCTTGCGGGTCCTGCATGTGAACCGCCTGAAGCCCCACTTGGAGAGGTCCCAAGTGGGCATGCTCTTAGCGACAGATGATGGAATGGAGGAGGAGACCGAGGCCTCTTCCTGACCTCCTGTCAGCCCGAGAGCAAGATGGATCAGTGGAGGGAGTAAACCTCTCTACCTCCCTGACACCTGAGCAGCAGGGTGACTGTCGCCACTTGTTGGGACAGTTCCCTGACCTATTCTCCCTGGTTCCCAGTGTCACTCATTGGTGCGTCCATGATGTGGACACTGGGGACAGTCTTCCTGTGAAGCACAAGGCTTACAGGGTGACTGACAGGGTCAGAGCCTGCATCAAGGAGGAGGTCTCCAAGATGTTTGCGCTAGGGGTGATTGAGTCCTCTAACAGCCCTTGGGCCAGCCCCGTGGTCTTGGTTCCAAAAGCTGCCGCGCCTGGTGCCACACCAGAACTCCGGTTCTGTGTGGACTACAGGGGACTCAATTCCGTCACCAGGACTGACGCCCACCCCATCCCCAGAGCTGATGAGCTCATAGATCGGTTAGGGGCTGCGCGGTACCTCAGCACGTTTGACTTAACGTCTGGATACTGGCAGATCGCCTTGACTGATGGGGCAAAGAGAGGTCAGCATTCTCCACACCAGATGGGCACTACCAGTTCCGGGTGATGCCCTTTGGGATGAAGAATGCCCCTGCCACCTTTCAGAGGTTGGTCAACCAGGTGTTGGTTGGACTGGAGGATTTCAGTGCCGCCTACCTGGATGACATCGCAGTGTTCAGTGCCCGTTGGGAAGAGCATCTGCGCCACCTCTGGGAAGTGTTGATGGCGCTGCGGAGGGCAGGCCTCACAATCAAGGCGAGTAAGTGCCAGATTGGGCAGGGTTCTGTGGTGTACTTGGGACACCAGGTTGGGAGCGGCCAGGTGGCACCCCTCCAACCGAAAATTGATACCATTCTGGCTTGGGAGCCCCCAAGACCCAGACAGAGGTGAGAGCCTTCCTAGGACTCACCGGGTATTACCGGAGATTCGTCAAGGGGTATGGCAGCATTGTTGCCCCCTTGACCGAGCTGACTTCCAAGAAGCAGCCCAGGAAAGTGATTTGGACTGACGCCTGTCAAAAAGCTTTTGACACCTTGAAGACTGCCATGTGCACGGCGCCTGTGCTCCAGGCACCCAACTTCTCCAATGAGTTCATTGTTCAGACCGACGCTTCAGAGCATGGTGTAGGGGCTGTTCTATCACAGATCAATGAGGAGGGCCTAGACCAACCTGTAGCCTTCATCAGTAGGAGGTTACTTCCCGGGAACAGAGATGGAGTGCTATCGAGCGTGGAGGCATTTGCTGTGGTCTGGGCACTGAAGAAGCTGAGACCATACCTGTTTGGGACTCACTTCCGGGTTCAGACAGACCACAGGCCCCTCAGATGGTTGATGCAGATGAGGGGTGAGAATCCAAAGCTGTTGAGGTGGTCCATTTCCCTACAGGGGATGGACTTTACGGTGGAACACCGCCCTGGTACAGAACACGCCAATGCTGATGGACTGTCCAGATTTTTCCGCCTTAGCGATGAGAACTCCCTAGGGGTAGGATAGTTCTCCCCACATTTCAGCTGGAGGGGACACGTGTTAGACCTGGCATCCTTGGCGTGGGTCTCCTTCCATTTTTTCATAATGCCTCCACGGTTGCCGATATGTTTTTGCTGGACTAGATGCTCATGGGCACTTTGCCGCTGCTAATCAGTGCCAAAGTGCAAGTGCTCCCTATCGTTAATTGACCTATGTATTAGTGACTCCATGATTGGATGATTGGTTTACTTGTCAGTCCCTAGTACAGTGCACTCAGTGTGCCCAGGGCTTGTAAATCCAATGCCGCTGGTGGGCTTGCAGCACTGGTTGTGCCACCCACAGAAGCGGCTTGTAAAATGTGTCTCAGGCCTGCCATTGCAGAGCCTGTGTGCAGCCTAGGGCTGCCATGTCGACTTGGTGAGTACACCCACTTACCAGTCCCTAAACCTTCCCTTTACTGCATGTTGGTCACCCCTAAAGTAGGCCCTAGGGCAGGGTGCATTGTAAGTATAAGGTAGGACATGCCCTGGTGTGTGTGGCATGTCCTAATAGTGAATTACAGCCATTTTCGTTCTTCACTATTGCAAGGCTACCTGCTCCCCATAGGCCAGAATGGGCAGACTGACTATTACACCTTATAGTCAGAACTGACCCAGGGAACATGGTAGAAAAACGAATTTAGTATGCCTGAACTCAGGATGATAAAATACATCTTTTAGTGAAGTTGGTTTTAACATTCTGTGTTCGAAAATACCACTTTTAGAAAGTGGGTATTTTCTTGCCTAACTATCCAAGCCTGCCTCTGCTAGGTTGTGTATTCCTTGTCTGGAGATTGAGTGACAGGGGCTGGGGGTGGCTACAGGAGACAGGGTGAGTCAGCGCAGGGCTGAATAGAAAGATCTGCATCCAGAGTGGAGGGAGGAGCTGCACCTGGGTCTGAATAGGGCTGTGCCTGCCTTCCACAATGCTGGCTCCACCTCCTGCCGGGCGGCTGAGCACTCTGCCCCACATTCTGAAAGGAAAGAAGGAGTCAGAAAAACAAAGTGCTCCAGAACTGACCAGAACTGGTTTTGGACTAGGCAGAGGCCTCTCTGCCTCCAGAGAACAAAGAGAATCAGGGTATAAGAGGGGCACCCAGACCCCAGGAAGATCAGATCACTTTTGGGAACAAGAAGAAACCTTTGCTGAGGAGCGGAACCAAGAAGAAACTGAGGAGAGACTATCCCTAAGCCTGAAGTGCTGCTTGGGGGATTGGCCTGCAGTGGTTTGCCTGACTGCCAAAGAAAGGAGAAAGGAACTTTTGCTTTGCTGTGACTTTCATCAACTTGTGAAGGATCTCCAAGGGCTTGGAAGAGAGCTTGCCCCCTGACCGAAGTCCCAGGACCATTGGACTTCACCCCCTTTGTGAATTGCTGCTGGAAACTCTGTTTCAGTGGCTACAGAGGTAGGGAGCTGTGACCGACTCTCACGACCGACTCGGTGTCCTGCAAGCACCGCATCGAAGCACCGTCTCGCCCTGCAACGCACGGCCCTGGTCTCACCGACTCCGTCAACGAGCCGCTGCCTGCACCGCATCGAGGGACAACGCGTCCTGCAACGCTTCGCTACGCCGAATCGAACTGGTCCGACCGACACGGTCACTGCTGCTGAGTTCGAGTCCTGTGACCGCACCGGAGTTGGGCACCGCTCGCACGCTTTGCGACGCACCGCCCGACTCGCACCGCTGTCCGGACTGATCGACGCCAGCTCCTGAATCCGGCTCCGTCGCCGCACCGCAACCTGCCAGCACCGCATCGAAGCACCGTCTCGCCCCTGCAACGCACGGCCCTGGTCTCACCGACTCCGTCTCGACGACGTCAACGAGCCGCTGCCTGCACCGCATCGAGGGACAACGCGTCCTGCAACGCTTCCATTTTTGCATCGCGACCGCGACGAGACAGCCATCCGGCTCGCACGCCCGTGCCTGCCGCTTCAAGTAAAAGGTACTGTGACTGAGTCTGTCTACGCTGTGTTGGCCCGTCTCGACGCGGTCAGCTGGATTTGTTAGACTCTGTTTGTTCTCGACATCGCCGTAGCCGGAGGAGGCTACCGACTCGCACAGAACCTTGAATTAAGCCTTTTTGATCAGAACTAAGTATTCTTAACAGTATTGTGGATTATTTTTGTCGTTTATGGTCTTGTGATAAATCTATATAAAGTATACCTATTTTTATAAATATATAACCTGTGTGGTGTCCATTTGTAGTGTTGTCACTTGATTACTGTATGTGTTCACAAATGCTTTACACACTGCCTCTGAACTAAGCCTGTCTGCTCGTGCCAAGCTACCAAGAGGGTGAGCAGGGGTTATTTCGGAGTGTACCTACTTTCCCTGACTAGACTCAAGGGTCCCTATTTGGACAAGGGTACATACCTCTGCCAACTAGAGACCCCCAAATCTAACAGAGGTAGGGAGCTGCAATTTAGCTCTGAATGAAATGCAATAATATTAATCTGCTCAGTTTTAAGTAATTGACTAAAGGAGTTGCCACCCTAGAGTCAGACCACGAAGCCAGTAATTGCCCATTCTATGGTAAGAGGAGTGTCTGAATGAATGCATGATTTTTTCTCAAAACCACAGAGTCACGTGTGGCATGTGTTTTGATTTGCAGTGTCACCCGAGTGTCACTTGTACTGATTGTTAATTCTCACCCTTATGCAACAAGTACTGTTCCTGAATTTAGTATACTTTCATAACTAGACTTGGTTTTCTCCCTAGATTGGCTTGTACCACCAGTGAAGTTGGGAAATTCCTCTCTCACCTGGTATGAATGTGCTTAGTACAATCAACTAGGGGTTCGTGCATAGCTCCGATGAAAGCCCCAGACATATTTTGAGGCACACAAGTGGGCAGGAACATGTTGTCTGGTTAATGAATGAAAGGGGCATTGTACCTAGATCATCCAGGATATATGTTTTTTACTATACCTAGGGTACCTTTTATAAAAGGAACTCCTTCAGGTTTACCCTAAGGTATTTTGACAATTATCTGGATTCCTGCCTTATCCAGGCATTAGTTTTACCAAGACTCCCTCACAACATGAGGTTGAGTCCACCCTGGTGGTATCATCTTAACAGGGTGTGGTGAGGTGGCTGATGATGAAACATGCCACATACAGTGGGTGAGGCTTTCCCATCCAGAAGAGCTGGAATCACCATTTAATCCTAGGGTTCAGATAGTATGCAAAAAAAAGCCATCCCCTTTTCTTTACACTGTATCCATTGCTTTTGCTGAGGTCAGTGTTTGGAGGTCATACAGTGGGCATTTTTCTCCTCTTGTACCCTCGTAGTAGGACCCTGTGAAGTGGCCAATCGCTAGTGTGACCAGCTGCAACCAGAGCATTAGGCTGTCATCACGCAAAATCGTCCCTTTGTTGGTTTGAGGTTGCCTTGTATGATGCTGCCGCAGCACCCTGAGCAGCAGCCCATCACCGCCTTGAGTCAACCAAACAGACATTGCATCCCTCCCCATCACACATGCAATCTGACTTTAAATCAGTGTGACTTTGTAAAAGTGACCGGCCACCACTCACTTTCAGACATCATGAGGGTCTGTAGTGTTTGCATCACCTGCAAATGCTGCTCCGATACCAAGAGGCCATTGTTTGCGCTGCTGTTGGACAGTGTGGCAGGGACTTCATGGACAAGTTACATTGTCAGAAGGAATATCCTTGAGCAGGTGCTGTGCTTGGTAGTTTCAGGCTAATCCCAAATTTAATTGTGACTGCTTTCCCTATAAAAACAAGACCCTACCACTTGTACTGGAGGTCACCCAGTCAGATATCTGTGTCAGCGAACTGTTTGTCAAAAAGTGGAATTGAACTGTTGCTGGTCCTTACTTTCTGAGTTCTGATTGCTATACCTTTTGTTTACATTTTGATGGTGTTTGTTTATGTGAATGCTTTGTCCGCTTTCACTCAGGAAATACTTTTGTGCGAGACAGAGATGGAGATTGTTTGTGTCATCATGAAATGTTCAGGCTGGAGCAGACTGGAAACTAACATTATCCCAAACAAAAATGTTTAAATTGTGTTTTGATAATGTATATTTTTCTGATTTTAGTAATAGATTTAATAAGTGTGTAATTATTTTTCTTTGTAATTTTCAGCCGTGTCGAAGCTCTGTGTGAGGCAGCTGGTGAGGGATATTGGGACTGAGCTGTAGACTGAGATGATGCTGAACACAAGGGGGCATATGTACAAGCCCCTATCGCCACCACAACGTCACCTATATTGACGTTGTGGTGGCGATAGGGGCTGCGCCTTATGTACAAGGCAGCGTTAAGCCACTTAACGTGGCTTAACGCTGCCTTGAACATAAGGCCCCCTTTCACGCCATGGTTAGCGTGAAAGGGGTGGGCAGTGAGTGTTGTGGTGGGCGATCAACCGCAACACCCATTCATTTTGACACTGCCCCCTATGTACAAGGGTGGCGTACATAGGAGGCAGCGCCAAAATTAAGACCAGGTAAAAACTGGTCTTAAGTTGGCCAAACAAGGAGAAATGCATTATTTCTCCCCGTTTTTCCTTTTTCCATGTGTGCTGCCTTGTGCAGCACACATGGAAAAAGCAAAATGCCATTGTTTGTTTATGTACAGGAAGGTGTTCCTGTACATAAACAAACTTTTTAAAAAAATGCCATTTTGTCACTTTCATGTGTGCTGCATGAAGCAACACACATGAAAGTGACAGAATGGCATTTCTAGGATTGTTTATGTGCAGGAAGGGACAACTTCCTGTACATAAACAATCCTCCCCTGCACGTAGACACCCTTGCACTCTGGTGCAAGGGTGCCTGCGTTGGCGCTAAGTTGCTAAACTTAGCACCATCGCAGGGGGAAACATAAGGCTGCACCACATTCTTGTAAATATGGTGCAGCCTTGCGTTTACGAAGTGGAGGAGAGAGGCGTTCAGCCAGGAAGGCTAACAACACGCTCCGCCACTTCCTTGTACATATCCCCCAAGGTCTCTTGGAGAGTCTTCGTCTGAGGTGGAACCACAATAGACCTTTCACTCTATAAACCTTCTGGAACCACTTCCATGATAGATTATAGGAGGAGTCCCAGATTTCAAATTTTGACCCAAATCTGGTTGAGCCAAACCTTTACATTTATGTGACGTCGCGAAGGGAAAGGTTGACCCTATGGCCACAGGATTACAGGTGAACCTCCAGGATCCTAAATTAAGTGAACCTAACAGAGGAATAATCCCCTGATGCTGAGTGGTCAATAAGTAGGCGGGACTAAATGAAGTAACGGATGTAATCTGTGGGCGCTTTGTAAAGCCCGAAACCTTTGTAAAGCCCGAAACTCATGGGGGTCCCCCAAGGATCCACTCTATCTCCTATACTCTTCAACCTTTTCTTGGAACCTCTTGCACATTCTCTAAATTCCATGGACATTCTCTTCCACATGTATGCGGACGACACACAACTATATCTGAAAATCTCATCCTCGGAAAACATCATCTCACTCAATACTACCCTAATGTTTACTCAAAACTGGTTAACGGAGAATCATCTCCTGCTCAACACTTCTAAAACAGAATTCCTGCTCATCTCCCCTCCGAACCTCATCCCCAAGCTAGACCTCTGGCTGAGTCACCTCACTGCTTTCAACTGTACTCCTCTCATTGTAGACGCAGCCAAGTCTCTCGGTATCACCATGGACAAGCACCTGAACATGAAAGGTCATATCAGCAATGTATGCAAAGGAGCTAACCACTTGATGAGATCACTCAGAAATATCAAACCTTTCCTTCCTCTAAATGATTTTAAGCAAGTGGTCCAAGCGCTTGTCTTGCCGAGGTTAGATTATGGCAGTGCTACCCTCTGTGGCCTTCCCAAATACGCCCTGGCTCCACTAAGGGCTTCACTTAACTCGGCTGCTAGACTGGTTTCAGATACCAAGCAAAAAGATCATATATTCCCAGTCCTAAAAACCCTCAATTGGTTGCCCTTCGAAGCACGAATTCAATTAAAGATTGCTGTTCTTACACACAAAGCCCTTCACCTTAACACTCCTATGTACCTTGCGCAAAAACTTAAACTATCCTGTGGCGTAAGAGCTTCAAGAAGCGCCTCTACCCTCCTCCTGAAACCACTCATCCTTAATAAAAAGAGAAGTTGTCACCAAGCCTTCTCCGGAGCTCCCCTAAGATTTGGAACTCTATTCCACCGGAAGTTCGCAGAATCTCCTCATTGACGGCATTCAAAGTGGAAGCCAAAAGATTCCTAATGAACAAATTTGTACCCTAATAGGGTTAGACTCACGGGCCGGTTGACATTGATCCTGCTGCCTTTGTTCTTACATTTGATACAGCTCCCCCTTATTGTACACTGTGTCTCACCCCTGCTGCCCGCCTACACCTGTTTATTGTATTACCCTCCTAGTTGTATTTTGCACTGTATTTTCTTTCTCTCCCTTCCTCTTATGGATATTGTTATAGATATTGCTTTGGTCCTTCCTCCCATCATATTGTAAAGCACTCTGTTATCCCTCGGGATCTTGTTCGCGCTATATAAAACTTTATAAAATAAATAAATAAATATAGTACCTATGTTGAGGTCCGGTATAAGGCCCCCATAGTTCATACATCAGACATGGTGTGATTCAACAGAGTGTTCCTTTTGTTTGGTTCCTAGGGACTGCAACAACAGAGTGTTACCCTTCTTAAAGAATTGCTAAAATGTTATGACACCAAAGCCTGATGGAGAGTGAGTCCTTGCTGATATGTTATCAGTGAGCATGTCAAAGCATTTCAAAGAGGGAAATGCTTCAATGATATATGAACAGTTACTATCGCTTCACACAAACTAGTTTTAAATTCCTGAAAAATATGGGAATTGATAATAAAAATGGTTGAACTATTAATAAACACGTAGAGCACACTTTTATTTGTTTATAAATCAATGTATGTGCCCAATAATGAGTTTTAACACACAAACTATAGACCATAAACAAGTGCTTCGCGGCAAAAAAAGAGCAGACTGATTTGTGATTTGGCAAAAAGATTTAGGTTCTCATTTCCAAGCAGTGGCACATTTGCACAACAATGCCTCAAAGGAGAGTAGTTTAGAGGTGTCTTGGTCTGGGGGTGGGGATGGGGGGAGGGGGTGTAAATGGCTTCAGGGAACCTGCTGTAGTAGACCACTGTATCTCATTCTTCAAAATGAAATTGTATGTTCTTGAACATTTCATAGTGTTTCTTGCCACTTCCAGAAAATGTCTTTGAAATTAGAAACAAAACCTTTTAGGAATGTGATACTCATTTTTCACATATATGTATTGAAATGAGAATAAGATATCCATGAAAGCGACTATGCAGGCATAGTCTATTCGATAGAATCATTCTATAGTAACATATTTATGGGTACACAGTTCAGTTGACAAAAATGACAAATGCTTTACATCCAAGATGGCTATCTAAGGAAATCATAAATAATAAACAAAGTTATTCTGTTCTATTCAGAACCAATTACAATTCCTCTAAGGCGGTGGCTCACCTAAATTCAACATTCCACAAAGGCGTCTTCTGTGCATTTTAATAATCTGTGTTTTCCTGCTTTTCTGGGGTAACCTTGTGTAAGGTGGTAGCTCATCTTTTCTTCTCCCCCTCATATTATGAATACTGCGTCACTGTTGTGAGTACCATGGGTCATTTCACTCCCATCGCAACAATCCTCCTAATTGCAACAAGTGCATTGTGGCCCTCAAATTTGTACTAAAAATGTATCACCACACTTCACATTTCACAGTTACTGTTTAGGGACTTGGTAGGATTTGGAGTAAGATGGGCCATGCCTACTCCCAAAGTTCCAAGGACAATTAAAATTAACTGTCGCTGGTGAACAAAGGAGATCCTAAACTCCAGGTAACTATTGATTATAATTGGCAATTGGTAGCAGTTGAGGAATTCGAACCCTGAAGAGCCAGAGAAATAATGCCAAGTAAGCTTACATGTATGGTTCATAGGCGGCTGTATGGCACAGGGCACCCAGAAGATTATTTAAAAACATGGTTAATGGCACCAGAGGGAACTCCTGGAATCCTGGTGCAAGGAGGGTGCCAGAAAGACAAACAAGGGACGTACAAATAGCACCAGTGAAAACTCCTTGATAGCCTGAAGGAGGGGAGATGAGTACCACAGTCTGACTGGGACCAGAAACCAGCCCTGGCAATTCTGCTCGACCTGCCCAGAGAGGGGTTGCTACAGAGAAGCTCAGGCCCCAGGGGAGGGAAGGGGATGGGGGCAGAGCTTTGGCTGGTGCTACTGTCAAGCACCACTGCCGCATTTGTTACAGGAGGCCGATACTACAGCACTGCTGCAAAACCGTCCCCCTGCAACAAAAGCGCCCCCTCGGGTCAAAAACCAGCCCCCGCCATTCCGGCCCACCGGGAAAATGCCAGGTGCCCGCTACGGCCAGTCCGGCCCTGATCCTAATACTATTCTATACTGGGACATATACCCTGTCTCCTTTCAGGACATGCAGTGCTACAGTTCCCCCATTGGAGACACCCAGCACATGTGAAGGAAAACAGCATTTACAACCTGGAAATTACCACGCAGTGCCTTTACCACGCTTTTTTTACCATGCAAATTTTTACCATGCATTTGCCTTTAACATGCATTTTTTACCATGCACGGAAAATCTATTTAAGGTAAGTATAAATGTATATATATAAACACTAGGCTATCTAACACCAAAGGATTTTTCAAATGCAATTATTGCAAGCCATGTAGGATGGTAAAGAAAGTTTCAAAGTACCAGTCCTCAGATGGCCAAAAGGAAGAATGCATGGATTCTATAACTGCAATACAGATCACTGTGTGTATGTGTTGTCTTGCCCATGTCCTTTAATGTATGTAGGCAGTACCATCTTTCCACTGAAGAAGCGCATATTGGAACGTCAGCGAGCGATCAAGAATCACAACTTTGGTTATTCAGTGGCAAGACATTTCTATGGTCAACACGAGAGTGATCCAGGATTATTAAACTATTTTGCAGTAGATAGAGTCCCCCGAATGCAAGAGGAGGAAACAGGGTGATGAATCTTAGACGTTTAGAGTCCAGATATATCCTAGACCTTCATACCAAATTTCCTGCTGGGTTGAATAGGAATGAGAAGATGGAAGTTCATTTGTGCTGACTGCAGAGAGTATGGTGTTTTCTCGTTGTGGGGTATAAATGAATGTGCTTTCTTACAAAGTGTGATTGATTTCAGGACCTGCATCGTGATTTTCATTAGACTTTTTTTCCCAGGCATACCCTCCCCCATTAGATATAAGCTTATTTATTGATAATGTGTATGAGTATGTATGATAAATATATGAATTTTGATACAATTAGAGATATATATGATGAGTTTTTATGTCTTTATATTTGGAATGTTTCCTACATAGTAGAATATATTTAGTATTGGACATATTTATTTATTTATATATATACTCACTCCCTGGTGCAATGGATGTGCCTCTAGATGACTGATGGAATATGTATTTATTCACATCAATTCATATTTATTCATATTTATTAGTATAATGCTTTGAATGTTGGAGGAGGATGAAGAGGAAAAGTCATAATTAAGTTGGCTCTAAGGGGTATCCAGAAGATCTTGTATCATTAGATGAATTAATTTGAACAGTATCAAATATGGGCACTGGCCCGAGATTCCGTTATGCCTAGCTGACCTCTGATTTCCTGTGTCAAAGTACCATGCACAATGAATTATATATAGATAAGAGTATAACATTCTTTGTAAATGAGTGAAAAAAATATAAAAATAAGCAAAACTGTGAATATGTAAAAAAAAATACAAGGTAACTTAACCCCAAACGATTGATTTGTTTTGTAGAAATAATGGGTTCTAGTAAATAGAAGAGAGGCAAAATGAGAATGGAAGTATGCTTTCTGTATCCATGATGTGGGGTTTAAAAAGCTTGTTTTTGCCGTTGGTCAGTGCAACTTTGAGAAAGGCTGGATCAGCCAAAATGCGTCAGGATGGACTTGCGGAATTGCTACAATAAAGCATTGAAAATCAATACCTTGTCTAGAGTGCCCACTTCTTCTCTTTGGACGAAGAGATTTTTGAGGAATTTAGTTATTCACTAAAAAAACAAAGGTTACAGGGCTGTTATAGTTAGGAAATAGGATTAAAAATAACCTTATATATTCACTGAAAAAAACAAAGGTTACAGGGATGTTATGGTTAGGCTGATATTTCACTCGTACAAAACCAGAGAAATTCTGCAGTTATAGTTAGCTGAGCTAACTATAACTCACGCCCCGCAATGCACTGCTTTTGACCTCACATATTACATCACTCATGACATGGTCGATGACATCTCAAATGACATCACTGATTACATCATCCAGTGACTGTGAGTGTTTCTAGAAAGTTTATGAGTCTTAAATATATATACACCAAGGTGTATTGATGAATCAGTGAGTGTATGAGTGCCTGTATGGATGATTTAGTGGGTGCGTGACTGACTGTATAAGTGAGTGATTATACATGTCTCGGTGAATATATGGGTGAGTGACTAATTTGTGTGAATGTCTATATCAGTCTGTCAGTTGGTGTATAAGTGGTTGCATGGGTTGGTGAGTAGGTACATGAGTGGCTATATGGGTTATTGATTGGTTGTCTGAGTACCTGTATGGGTGTATGAGTGTTTGTGTGGGTGGGTGAGGGAGTGTGTGACTCCCTGCATGGATGAGTGAGTGGGTAAATAACTGGCTGTATGGGTTCATGAGTGCATCCGAGAGGGGCTGTATGGGTGAGTGAGTGTGCGTATGGCTGTGTTGGTGAGTAAATGGATGTGTCAGTGGTATATGGGTGAGTAACTGCATATGTGAAAGGCAGTGTAGGTGAGTGCTGGAGTGGCTGTATGGGTGAGTGTGTACCTGTGTCAGTGACTGTATAAGTGAGTAAGTATGTGCTATTATCTGTATGAATAAATGAGTGGGTGTGTGTATAACTGTATAGGTGAGTAGGTGGCCGTGTGATTGACTCTGTGGGGGAGTGAGTAGGTGTGTGAGGAGTTCTATGAGTGTCTGACAGTGTAAGTGGCTGTATGGGTGTATGAGTGGGTATGTCAGTGGCTGTATTAGTGAATGAGTGGGTGTATGAGTGGCTGTATGGGTGAGTGAGTGGATTTGTGTAGACCTATGAACCATTTAGTGGATATGTAAGTAGTGGTATGGGTGTGTCAATGGTTTTGAGAATGGAAGTGTGAAAGTTGTAGTGGGTATATGAAAGGTTGCATTGGGGTGTGAGTGGCTGCATCAGAGATTCTGTGGATGATGTCATCAGTGATGTCATTTGAGATGTCACCCGTGATGTCACCCGTGATGTCACTGACCATGCCATGAGTGATGTAATATGTGAGGTCATAAGAAGTGCATTGCGGGGGTGAGAGTTATAGTATGCTATAACTGCTGAATTTCTCTGGTTTTGTACAAGTAAAATATCAGTCTAACTATAAGGTCCCTGTAGCCTTTGGTTTTTTCAGTGAATATCTAAGGTTTTTTTAATCCTATTTCCTAACTATAACAGCCCTGTAACCTTTGGTTTTTCAGTGAATTTCTAAGGTTTTTTCAATGCTAATTCCTAACTATAACTTACCTGTAGCCTTTGGTTTTTTCAGTGAATTTGCATGGTTTTTTAAGTAGCAATGGTCTTTGCAGAATGGTGTGGAAAGGGGGCGGGCCTCTGACCAGCTCTCAGAAATCCCGCCAAGAAGGACTTATAGAAAGTACCAGGAGGGCTTCTTGGTCCCCAAGGTCCTTTTGCATCCAAGACACCTTTATTTCCCAACCAGTAGTATGCCAGAAGATGTGTTTTCAGAGTGGTGCAGAAAGGGGGGTGTGGCCTCCGAAGACCTCTTAGCAAACTGACTGTGTGGAACTTGCTGGAGGTAACAAGAGGGATACTTGGCCCCCAAATACCCTCAATAGCCAAGAAGACTTCATCCCCCTTCTAGTACTATGCCAGGAGGCATGTTTGCAGAGTGATGGAGAAAGGACATCCTTGATGATTGCACAGTTAGTGCCTGTATGATTCTATGAGTGCCATTTCCAAGGACAGACTGAAAATGACGGGTGTTTTTAACATATATAGACATATTTTGCATAAGGTTTCAGTGTAGCTATTTAGTAAGATACTAATTTAACTTTCCCCTTTGTATTCATTTGTCGAATTAACTAAATCAAAAATGCATTTTCCTTCTTCACAGCAACACTGGCGGCCGCAATGACATCAGTAGTCACGAATACAAACGGCAAAGTGAAAAACAGATATATAGACATATTGTACACAAAGTTTGAGTCTAGCTGTTTAGCAACATATTGGTTTAACTTTATTTTAACAACACATTTATAAAAAGAACAGTTTAAAAAATAACTTAACATCTGAACTCACAAGTAGAACATAACTACCAAACACCAATCAAACTACCCATTGTTACCCAAACTCATGGGGAATTAAAAACTGTTGCAAAATGAGTGCAATGCACAATCTGAATACATCACATGATCGGTAAAGTAAGGACTATCATTGGATAATATACTGTTCAGTAAAATGAATAGGAAGTATACACCCACTCCTCCTTCTTGAATCTTCTTTTCCAGAAGTTTATTGTTGGGGGGTGGAAGATTTTGGCTGGAGACTTTTTTTGGACACATGTTATATCAACTTAAAACTTATCATAGAAAGTGTCTCCAACTGCTGATCAAGCAGAAGGAAGCTGGAGGACCATCTACATTAGTGTCAGCAGCAACAATTCCCGACCAGAAAGTCCCTTTAGAGGTACAGACTACTATAACAGTTATGGCTCCAGAGTTTTCAAGAATGCCCACATATTGCATGGACTGTAGTGTTGTTATAGGAGCTGGGGAGCAGTGTGTAACAGCTATTCGCAATGCTGCCAAAAATCATACATGGTACTTTTTTCCCCCCTTTTATATTTTTTACACATTTCATGAGAGGAGTTCAAAGTGAGCAGCAAGAAGGCAATGCAAAGCGGAAGGACCCTCGACTTAAATAGCAGCACAACAACACCGAAGCAGAGAGCCCATTCAAAAGTCCAATCTCAACTTCAAGATTTGGCTCCACAGTTTTTCCCGATGGCATCATACAACATGGATTATGGAGTTGTAGTGAGTGCTGGAGAGCAGTCCATAACAGCCCTTCGCAATGCTGCAAAGAGTAATAAATGTTGATTTTTCTTTATTTTTGGTCCTTCATCGTTTTTTACATTAGCAAGCATTTTATTATCTTACAAAATGGGTATCTAATATCTATGTGTTCATTTTATTATCTTCTAATTTATTGTAACACTACTTACATATAACTTGCCGTATAGAAAAGTCAAATCGTCCCTCTACAAATAAATACACAGGTAACTTTTGCCAGTTATCATGATTTACTTTTTCACTTTTTAAATTTAAGTCAACAGTCTGTGTTTAAATCTTCTAGTAAGTGCATCGACAGACATACTCTGCTTTTTTAGACAACATTGTGTTAAAATTTGTAATCTCTTCTTTAAAACTATCAACTGTAATATATGTGTCTTGTTCTGCAACCCCTCCTCTTAACAACTCTTCATTTTCACTAAATCCTTCTCAGGAGCAAAGAAACGAAACTGCACATCACCACAAACCTTTTCTACATCTGAACACTACCATGCAAAAGCTCTATTCATTTCTCCTAAACATAAAGCAGGAGTTTTCACATAATACAGCCTCCTACATAAAGTTCGCATTGTTGAGTGGTTTAACTTATTTTGTGTTTTGAGCTTCGCCTTGGAAAGATACGTAGGAATTTTCTTAGTATATCAATGGATTGCTGTCTAGTACTACAAAGACACTACTGCAATTCCATTTGTATACAGTACCTTGACTATGCCTTCCTTGTACCTCTTCCGCAACAACTTCTTCTACATTTCAAGGTACCATCACCTCTTTTGCTATAGGACTACCATACTTCATTTCATAACATCGTCCTCTTTAATCAATAGCACAAACTAATCTGTTATCCTGGAGATAGCTTTTTTCATTAAAGTAAGGCTCCGTACAAGAAGTATGTATCCATTCTCCACTAAAATCTGTACAACAGTTACTTCTATTCACTAAACATTTTTTCTGGTTTTGTCTCCTAATGCACAACACTATTTTGTCAAGAGTCTTCATTCTATTTAGAATCAAAATGAAAAGCTTCCTCTTCAAAGCAAAGAACTTATCAACTACTCTCTCAACTCGTTCTTTCTGTTTCACTGCATCTCTCCTTCTACACTTTTTTAATTTATCACTAAATTTACAAGGCTGTAACTGTGCAATCATTTAAACATTTGCGCAGATCCTATGCAGCCATCTAAACACCCACTTACAACCCATGCAGTCATTGAAAGACTGAGGCACACGGGTGGACTGATGAAACGCTCAGGCTCTACTCATGCACTCATGTAATTACCTAGAGGGTACCATTGCATGGGTTGCAAGGGGGTGTTTAAGTCAATAGTTAGTACCTAGTTGATTAGATGAATGTATGGGTAGTGCCTGCATAGTTCAATGACTACATAATTTCTGCCTGCCTGATTGAAAGAGTACACATGTAGTGTCTGGGTAATTGAATAACTCCATGGATAGTGAATCACTGATTTGATAACTGCCTGAGTAGTGGCTTGGTGATTGAATGTGTGCCTGAATACTGTCTGACTGACTGTGAAAGTGCCTTCATTGCTGTTGGATACATAACAGTTGTCACTATATCTCTGACTCATTGGTTCTCTCCTTCTGTCTGTAACAAACTACCTGTTTTACTGTATATATGCTTTTCTTCTGAGCTATGTGTGAGTGAAATCTAGGTATCACACTTGATATATGATTGCATACATGGCTCTCTAGAAACATACATTGCTTTGTTACTGAGTGTGCACATGCATCAGTAAGATTCTAAAATAGAAAACAACATTTTGAAAATATTTCAAAGCACAAAACCTTTGCGAATGGCATACCTACATCATTTCTCAAATACTTCTTCTGCTCCTAAAACATATATTCAGAATATCTTAAACAAAAGTTACACTCGAAATTAAGCTAGCACAAGAACTCTCGATGCATTCTGCACTATTAATCCTTCTCAATTTTAAACAAACCACGTTTAAAGAAAAACACTACCTTCACCAAATACATGCAATTTTCATCAGCCTTAATGAACATAGATCACCATGTAAACATATATGTGATATCTTAATAGATGTACACCTTCAAGCCATCTTCCCCAAAATATATACATCTCTGCATCTTTAAGTAAACTCAAAAGTCCCACCGTATATATAGCTATGTGCAAGCACAAAAACCATATCTCACCATCTAAGCATATGCAAAGCAGTCATATAAGTTAAAAAACACATTGACAAACACTTCCCAATACATACCTAACAAATATTACTTCTTTCTAATTCATTTACAGGCGGCCAACATGTTCTCACCTTTTATTTCTCACTACACTATTCCTGTTTAATAATGTTACTAAAAGTACTACAACTCCCAGAATGCAAATAACAGATGTATGTATTATGCACATGATGTTTAGACATTTAAAACATTCTTATTTCCTCACTGCAACTTTCCACAAGACTATACTATTATGTTTCAATAAAATACACAATGTAATAAAGAGGCACTTATTCATTTTTCTGTTACTTCCCAAAACATTCACCACTAACCTCTTAAACACAATACCCTCTAATAGATACAGTTCATCTCATTTATTTTTTTCTCATCACTGTGCTACTCCTTTTAATCAAACTCCCATCTACATCTTCATTTCTAAAGTACAGTTTTAAAATAATTACAAAGTTATATACATACCAGTGAATTGAGTATGTAGATTATGTTGTTGTTTTTGCTCTTTTTGGATAGTTTTGACACTGTTAAGATTTGTTAAAACTAAGCACAAGAATGGTACACCACTCTCATACAAATCAACTCTAAAATAGCAACCTCTTCAACTTTTCACTCTATCATCATGAGAAAGGCAGCAAATGAAATCATGTCTTTCATTTTTGACTACTGCATCTCCACTTGTGAATGGTTAGCATCTGTTAACACTTTCCCTCTCTTTCAAAACTAGGTTCCTGTTGACGCGTTTTCGCGATCATTGTGGAATAATCGCTAAAAAAAAAAGGGAGTTCAAACCTATATCTAGCCTTATTTTTCTGAAATTGAAATACTACACAACAGTTTATTTCATAGTCCTGAGTTGGAAATTAAAACTTGCCATTACTTACATTGTGTCATCACTCCTCAACTTTTTAAAAATGTTCTGTCTCTTTAACACACATTGCACCAATACACTCTAAGCTCAGTGTACCTAGCAACCCAGTGGACCAGTAGGTCAAAAGTGCACAGAACATTCTAGAAGGAACATGCTGCTTCCAAATAAGATACAGCAGGTGTGCTTTACTCCAGATTCAAGGCATGTCCATGTCTGTATTTAATTTCTTTTCTTAAACAACAGCCAATAATAAGACTTTTTGCTAAGGCATCACACACTAACTAATGTTATTCACTTTCATGCTGGCAGCATCCAATGAGATATATATATATATATATGTATATATATGTATTCACTGAAAAAACCATAGGTTTTAGGGACAGTTATAGTTAGTTGGACATTGCACTCGTACAAAACCCGTGAAATTCCCCCGTTATAGTTAGTTCAGCTAACTATAACTCGCCCCCCGCAATGCACTGCTGATGACGTCACATATTACATCACTCATGACATGGTCAGTGACATCACTGATGACATCACTGATGACATCTCAAATGACATCACTGATGACATTATCCAGTGACTGTGTGTTTCAGTAAAGTTTAAATATGTTTAATATATATAGGGAAAGGCATACTGAAGAATGAGTGGGTGTATAAGTGTCTCAATGGATGATTTAGTAGGTGCGTGACTAACTCTATAAGTGAGTGATTAAACGTATCATACTGAATGCATGGGTTAGTGACTAAACTGGGTGAATGTCTGTATCCGTCTGTCTGTTGCTGTGTAAGTGGCTGCATGGGTTTGTGAATAGCTACATGAGTGTCTATATGAGTTATTGATTGGTTGTCTGAGTATCTGTATGGGTGCCTGAGTGTTTGTGTGGGTGGGGTGGGTGCGACTTTGTGCATAGATGTGTGAGTGGGTGATTCACTGGGTGGATGGTTTCAAGAGTGCATCTGTGATAGACTGTATGGGTGGGTAAGTGTGTGTAAGAGGGTATTAGTGAGTGAATGTATGTCCCAGTGGTACATGTGTGAGTAACTACATATGTGAAAGGCAGTATATATGTGTGTTGGAGTATATAAATAGCTATAAGCGAGAGTGTGTGATTGTGAGAGTGCCTGTATGGATGAGTGTGTGCTTGCATCAGTGATTGTATAAGAGCGTAAGAATGTGCTAGTATTTGTATGAGTAAGTGAGCTGGTGTGTGTATAACTGTATAGGTGAGTAAATGGCAGTGTGTTTAATTATTTGCATGACTGACTAGGTGTGTGAGTACCTCTATGGATGAGTGGCGGTGTTTGAGTGTCTATATAGGAGTATGAGTGCATATGATAGTCCTGTACTGAGTGACCATAAGTATGAGTGACTGTACAGGTGAGTGAGTGGATGTGTGTGTAGACCTAAGAATCAATGAGTGGTTATGTAGTTATTGGTGTTGGAGTGTCTATGGTTTTGCGAATGGCAGTCTGTAATTTAGAGTGGGTGTATCAAAGGTTATATTAGGGTGTGAGGAGGTGCATCAGATTATCACGTGGAAGATGTCATCAGTGATGTCATCAGTGATGTCATTTGAGATGTCATCAGTGATGTCACTGACCATGTCATGAGTGATGTAATATGTGACGTCATCAGCAGTGCATTGCGGGCGCGAGTTATAGTTAGCTGAACTAACTATAACGGGGAATTTCACGGGTTTTGTACGAGTGCAATGTCCAACTAACTATAACTGTCCCTAAAACCTATGGTTTTTCAGTGAATTTGTAAGGTTTTTAAATGCAAATTTCTAACTATAACGTGTCTGAAACCTATGTTTTTTTCAGTGAATTTCAAAGGTTTTTAAATGCTAATTTCTAACTATAACGTGTCTGAAACCTATGGTTTTTTCAGTGAATTTCAAAGGTTTTTTAAATGCTAATTTCTAACTATAACGTGCCTGAAACCTATGGTTTCTTAAGTGAATTTCAAAGGTTTTTTAAATGCTAATTTCTAACTATAACGTGCCTGAAACCTATGGTTTTTTCAGTGAATTTCAAAGGTTTTTTAAATGCTAATTCCTAACTATAACATGTCTGAAACCTATGGTTTTTTTCAGTGAATTTCAAAGGTTTTGTAAATGACAATTTTTAAATGTATTAATTGTTATATTTATTTTTTTGATACTGATTTACTACATTTTTTTAAACTATTTATTTTTAGATATTTTATTTTTTAAATTACATTGTAATTACATTATACATTACATTACAAAATATACTTTGTCAGAATGAATTACTTTACATTAAATACTTTGCAAATAGGCAATAGACTTTTAAGTACAGTAGTTACAGTTGTTGCAATGGGCAACACAATTTCAAACACAATGCAACATTGAGCTCAATGTGAATTTCTAGTTAAATGCAATTAGTTATTTTATGGATTACTTTTCTAACCACAGGACTGGATCCTAGATTCAGTCCTGGGACATCTCCTGTAAACAGTTGAGTAAAAGCGTTTTGGTTACAGTAGTGATTTTTAAGGAATATTATTGTATTTTAAAACTTGACACTTCGAAACTTTTTCACATAGAATCACCAATGTTATCCTATGGGAGGAAATTCACTTAGCAGGTAAGTAGTGTTATCATTACTTTTTCTTACTCAGTGGTGGATCCTGGATCCAGCACTGGTGCATCTCCTGTAAACAGTTGAAAGAATGCGTTTAAGTCATACAGGCGATTTTTAAGGAATATTTGTAGTTTGTGAAAAACGACACTTTGAAACTTTTCTGCGGAAAACCAGACAATGGATTCCAATGGAAGGAAATTCAAGTTACTGGTAAGTACGGTTAGAATTACTTATCAGGGTCAGTGCTGGGCTAAAAGATGCAGCACTGGGTTCTCTCCTGATAACAGGTGAGTAAATCGGAATTCGTAGTTCGGCTGATTTTAGAGGAATATTATAAAGTTCCAAAACTCCACACTTAGAAGAATTTCCAAGTGAAACCAGTCAATGTTAGCCTATGGAAGGAAATTCAAGTTACTGGTAAGTACGGTTAGAATTACTTTTCAGGATCTTTACTGGGCTGAAAGATGCAGCACTGAGGTCTCTCCTGATAACAGGTGAGTAAATTGGAATTCGTAGTTCAGCTGATTTTAGAGGAATATTATAAAGTTCCAAAACTCAACACTTAGAAGAATTTCCAAGTGAAACCAGTCAATGTTAGCCTATGGAAGGAAATTCAAGTTACTGGTAAGTACGGTTAAAATTACTTTTCAGGATTAGTACTGGGCTCAAAGATGCAGCACTGTGGTCTCTCCTGATAACAGGTGAGTAAATCGGAATTCGTAGTTCGGCTGATTTTAGAGGAATATTATAAAGTTCCAAAACTCCACACTTAGAAGATTTTTCAAGTGAAACCAGTCAATGTTAGCCTATGGAAGGAAATTCAAGTTACTCGTAAGTACGGTTAAAATTACTTTTCAGGATCAGTACTGGGCTCAAAGATGCAGCACTGAGGTCTCTCCTGATAACAGGTGAGTAAATCGGAATTCGTAGTTCGGCTGATTTTAGAGGAATATTTGCACAATGGTGAAGGAAGGGGGTGGGGCCTGAGGTGACATGTCTGCAAACACGCCCTGTGGCGCGTTTTAAGTTGGAGAATTAATTCCTCCTCAATCCCGAGGGTCCCTAGGGGCCAACTGGCCCACCAGATACCTCCAGTATGCTCCAGAGAGCTGCGTTGCAGAGAGGTGTTCAGAGGCCACGCCCCTTTTTACAACACTCTGCAACGCAGCTCTGTGGCGCTTACTGGAGGTACCTGGTGGGCTAGTTGGCCCCCAGGGACCCTCAGGATTGAAGGGGATTTAATTCCCCATCTTAAAACGCGCCACGGGGCCTGTTTGCACACATGTCACCTGAAGCCCCGCCCCCTCCCTTCACCACTGTGCAAACGCGCCCCGTGGCGCGTTTTAAGTTGGGGGATTAAGTCCCCTTGAATCCTGAGGGTCCCTGGGGACCAACTATCCCACCAGGTACCTCCAGTAAGCGCCACAGAGCTGCGTTGCAGAGAGGTGTAAAAAGGGGCGTGGCCTCTGTACACCTCTCTGCAACGCAGCCCCCTGGCGCCTACTGGAGGTTCCTGGTGGGCTAGTTGGCCCCCAGGTACCCCCAGTATTCAAGGGAATTCATTCCCACTCTGCAAACGCGCGCCAGGGGGCGCGTTTGCAGAGTGGTAAAGGAAGGGGGCGGGGCCTGCAGCACAATCGTTTTTTTGGGGGGTTTTTTCCCGAAGGGGGGCTGTGTGGCCCCCCTTCCTTTTTTCCTCTTTTTGTGCCCTGGGGACCCCATCCCCCAGGACCTTACCCCTTTTTTTCATTTTTTTTTTTTTTAAAAACGGGAAGGGGGCCGCGTGGCCCCCATCCCGTGGCCGATTCCGGCCCCGGGGACCCCATCCCCCGGGCATGGCCACTCTTTTTATTATTTTTTTAAGGAGGGGGGCCACGTGGCCCCCCTCCCGGGCCACTACTTGCCCCGGGGACCCCATCCCCCGGGGCTGGCCCTCTCCGTTGGGGACCGTGGGTGGGTCCCCAATGCCCCCACGGTCCCAGCCGGCTCCCCGCGTCCTCGGGAGCCGGCATTGCTTTTCCACATGGGGAACTGCTGACATGCAGCTCCCTTGTGGAAAAGCAGTCTGCTTGCTTCATTGAAGCGAGAGCAGGTTTCCTGCTCTCGCTTCAATGAAGCAAAGCAGTTTGCAATGGCAGGACGGGAGCCGCGAGGCTCCCGTCCTGTCATTGCAAACTACAGTGTCCCGGGGGTGAGCACCCCGGGACACTGCAGGAGCCGGCCCTAGGGGGTGGCGGTCCCCAGGGCCATCAATGGCTCCAGGAGGGGGGCAGGGCGGCCCCCCTCCCATCCAAATGCACAGCCCCAGGGAGGTGGTGGTCCTCGGGGCTCGGGGTCCTTAACGGACCCCCTAATTTACATGTTAGTGCCCCGGGAGGTGGCGGTCTCCGGGCGTGTGGGGGGCTCGAGAGCCCCCACACAGGTTATTTCTATTACAAAAAAGAAGCCCCGGGGGTGGCGGTCCCCGGGGCTGCGGGAGGGCGGAGAGCCCTCCCGCACCATTTTTTTTAAAGCCCCGGGGGGTGGCGGTCCCCGGGGTTTGGGGGGCCTAGAGGCCCCCCACATAAAACATAAACCCACCCCGCATGCCCCCGGGATTTGGCCCACCCGGGAGCAAAATAGCATCAAAGCGCGAGAGACCGCGCTTCGATTTTTTTTTTATCGGCTGGATCTGCGCACCCAGCGCGTTTTTGCTGATTTTTCCCCCCCAAAAAATACTTTTTTGGGGGTCTTGTGGGGCCTTGTGGGACCCCCTGAACAGGCCTAGGGGGTCAGGGTGTTTCTACCCGGCCCCCTTTTCGCGTTTTTCGCATTTTTCTCACTGCTTTCTTGTGCCTCGGTTCTACCGAGGGACAAGATGGCTCCCAACACTTCCTGGTTTGGAGTGTTGACAGCCAATTAGCATGCAGCTCGTGATCGGAAGGGTGCGCGGATCCACCGCGGCCATAGATATCGAAACTTTTATTTTGGATTTTCTCAGCAACTACTGAACGGATTTACACCATTTTTAAAAAGGGTGCTTTCTGAACCAAGCGCTACCTATATATTATCTACTGGCGGTCGCCAGTAGATAGTTATAGTTAGGACCTATTTTCCATAGGAAATTTGCAACATTCTATTTCCAATACCTTTGGCGCCAGTTGACGAATCTTCATGAAATTCTCAAAACTTATGGCCCGCTCCGGTCCGCTCCTATCCTGAAAGTTTCAGGGTGATTCGGCAAGCGGGGGCCGAGAAAAAAGGGGGGTCCCAAAACGTGTTTTCCCCATGCAATTTTCGATAGGAAACTTTAGACACGGCTACAGCCCGAACTGCTGAACGGAATTACAGCAAATTTGGCAAAGAGGTAGTTCTTTGCTCAGAAAGAACCCTTTTTGTTAAATGGTGTAAATCCGTTCAGTAGTTGCTGAGAAAATCAAAAGTAAAAACACATATATATCTATGGCAGCGGAGGATCCGCGCACCCTCCCGATCACGAGCTGTATGCTAATTGGCTGTCAACACTCCAAACTAGGAAGTGTTGGCAGCCATCTTGTGCCTCGGTAGAACCGAGGCACAAGAAAAGACGAAAACAAACGCAAAAAACACAAAAAGGGGGCAGGGTAGAAACACCCTGACCCCCTAGCCTGCTCAGGGAGTCCTACAAGGACCTCCAGGGCCAAAAAACGCGCTGGGTGCGCGGATCCTGCCGATAAAAAAAAAAACGAAGCGCGGGCTCCCGCGCTTCGTGGTTAATTGACCCCCGGGTGGGCCAAGTCCCGGGGGCATGCGGGGGTATATCAAATAATTACATGGGGGGGCCTAAGGAGGCCTGAGGAGGGGGCAACGCAGCCCCCTACATGAAATTTTTTTTTTTGTAAAGGTGGCAATGACCCGGGAATGTGGTCCCCGGGTCAAAATTGGCCACGGAGGGGGCCCACACGGTCCCCTTCCCGCTCTTTAAAAAAATAAAAATAAAGGGGGTCAGGCCCTGGGGGATGGGGTCCCCAGGGCCCAAAATAATTAAAAGAAGGGGGCCACACAGCCCCTTTTTAAAAAAACAAAAACGGCATCGCGCCGGAGGCCACGCCCCCTCCTTGGCAGCACTCTGCAAACTTGCCCCCTGGCGCGTTTGCAGAGGGGGAACGAATTCCTCTTGAATACTGGGGGTCCCTGGGGGCCAACTAGCCCACCAGTAACCTCCAGTATTCGCCAGGGGGCTGCGTTGCAGAGAGGTGTTCTGAGGCCCTGACTTAAAACGCGCCACGGGGTGCGTTTGCACAGTGGTAAAAGGAGGGGGCGGGGCCTGAGGTGACAAGTGTGCAAACATGCCCTGTGGCGTGTTTTAAGTTGGGGGATTAAGTCCCCTTGAATCGTGAGGGTCCCTGGGGTCCAACTAGCCCACCAGGTACCTCCAGTAAGCGCCACAGAGCTTCGTTGCAGAGAGGTGTAAAAAGGGGCGTGGCCTTGGACCACCTCTCTGCAACGCAGGGCTGTGGCACTTACTGGAAGTACCTGGTGGGCTAGTTGGGCCCCAGGGACCGTCAGGATTCAAGGTGACCTAATCCTGTAACTTAAAACGCGCCACAGGGTGCGTTTGCACAGTGGTGAAGGGAGGGGGCGGGGCCTGAGGTGACATTTGTGCAAACACGCCCTGTGGCGTGTTTTAAGTTTGGGTATTAAGTCCCCTTGAATCCTGAGGGTCCCTGGGGTCCAACTAGCCCACCAGGTACCTCCAGTAAGCGCCACAGAGCTGCGTTGCAGAGAGGTGTAAAAAGGGGCGTGGCCTCAGACCACCTCTCTGCAACGCAGGCCTGTGGTGCTTACTGGAAGTACCTGGTGGGCTATTTGGGCCCCAGGGACCCTCAGGATTCAAGGTGACCTAATCCCCCAACTTAAAACGCGCCACGGGGCGCGTTTGCACAGTGGTGAAGGGAGGTGGCGGGGCCTGAGGTGACATGTGCGCAAACACGCCCTGTGGTGCGTTTTAAGTTGGGGAATTAATTCCCCTTGAATCCTGAGGGACCCTGGGGGCCAACTAGCCGAACCAGGTACCTCTAGTAAGCACAACAGAGTTGCGTTGCAGAGAGGTGAAAAAAGGTGCGTGGCCTCGGAATGCCTCTCTGCAACTCAGCTCTGTGGTCCTAACTGTAGGTACCTGGGGGGCTAGTTTGGCCCCAGGGACCCTCAGAATTCAAGGGGACTTAATCCCGCAACTTAAAACGCACCACGGGGCGCGTTTGCACACATGTCACCTTAGGCCCCCCCCTCCCTTCACCACGCGCCTTGTAGTTTTTTTTAGAGGTAGTTTTAATCCCCCTGCCCTATTATGTACTAGGGACTTACAGAGGAGGTCATGCTAATCACAGGGGTACCCCAACGCATAGTGTTCCCTAGTGTATGTAGGTGTTTTAACTGTATTCTAAGTGTCTTTTACCATAGCACTGGCTCTAGGCCTGGTTAGTCAGAGTCAGTTACCACCAGTACACGTCTGGAAAAGTTGTGGGCACAGGATGATTTTGCAACAAGGCCTCTTTCTGCTCCTCTGTTGGTTATTTCTGCACATGTCTTGCTTCTTCCTGGATTTTTCTTCGTCTTTGTGGACTTCTGTTTCTTTCGACATTTCTTTTGCTTTTTTCTGTGCGTTTTTTCTTCTTTCTTCACATGTCCTACTTCTGTAGGCATAGTTACAAACTAGCATTTGAAAAACCTTTGAAATTCACTGAAAAAACCATAGGTTTCAAGCACGTTATAGTTAGAAATTAGCATTTAAAAACCTTTGAAATTCACTGAAAAAACCATAGGTTTCAGACACGTTATAGTTAGAAATTAGCATTTAAAAAACCTTTGAAATTCACTGAAAAAACCATAGGATTTAGGGACAGTTATAGTTAGTTGGACATTTCACTTGTACAAAACCATAGAAATTCCCCCGTTATAGTTAGTTCAGCTAACTATAACTCGCGCCCCGCAATGCACTGCTGATGACGTCACATATTACATCACTCATGACATGGTCAGTGACATCACTGATGACATCACTGATGACATCTCAAATGACATCACTGATGACATCACTGATGACATCATCCATGTGTTAATTTTATGCATCTTCTCACACCCTAATATAACTTTTGATACACCCACTCTAAATTACAGACTGCCATTCTCAAAACCATACACACTCCAATACCAATAACTACATACCCACTCACTGATTCTTAGGTCTACACACACACATCTACAGACTCACCCGTACAGTCACTCATACTTACGGTCACTCAGTACAGAACTATCATATGCACTCATACACCTATATAAACACTCACACACCGCCACTCATCCATAGAGGTACTCACACACCTAGTCAGTCATGCAAAAAATATCACACACCCATTTACTCACCTATACAGTTATACACACACCAGCTCACCTACTCATACAAATACTAGCACATTCTTACGCTCTTATACAATAACTGATACAAGCACACACGCATCCATACAGCCACTCTCACAATCACACACTCTCACTTATAGCCTTTTAAATACTCTAACACACATATATACTGCCTTTTACATATGTAGTTACTCGCACATGTGCCACTGAGATATACATTCACTCACTAACACACCCATACACACACTCACCCACCCAAGCAGTCCATCACAGATGCACTCTTCAAATCATGCACCCAGTGAATCACCCACTCACACATCTATGTACAGAGTCACACACACCCCACCCACACAAACACTCAGGCACCCATACAGATACTCAGAGAACCAATCAATAACCCATATAGACACTCATGTAGCTATTCGCAAATCCATTCATCCACTTATACACCAACAGACGGATACAGACATTCACACAGTTTAGTCAGTAACCCATGCATTCAGTAAGATACGTTTAATCACTCACTTGTAGAGTCAGTCACGCACCTACTCAATCATCCATTGAGACACTTATACACCCAGTCATTCTTCAATACGCCTTTGCCTATATATATTAAACATATTTTAACTTTACAGAAACACACAGTCACTGCATGATGTCATCAGTGATGTCATCAGTGATGTCACTGACCATGTCATGAGTGATGTAATATGTGATGTCATCAGCAGTGCATTAGCGGGCGCGAGTTATAGTTAGCTGAACTAACTATAACGGGGGAATTTCTATGGTTTTGTACAAGTGAAATGTCCAACTAACTATAACTGTCCCTAAAACCTATGGTTTTTCAGTGAATATATATACACACATATATATATATATGTATGTATGTATTATCTACTGGCGGTCGCCAGTAGATAGTTATAGTTAGGACCTATTTTCCATAGGAAATCCGCAACATTCTATTTGAAATAACTCTTGCGTCGGTTGACGAATCTTCGCGAAATTTTCAAACTTTATGGCCCGCTCCGGTCCGCTCCTACCCTGAAAGTCTCAGGGTGATTCGTGAAGCGGGGACGAGAAAAAGGGGGTCCCAAAACGTGTTTTCCCCATTCATTTTCCCATAGGAAACTTTAGACACGGCTACAGCCCGAACTGCTGAACGGAATTACACCAAATTTGGCAAAGAGGTAGTTCTTGGTTCAGAAAGAACCCTTTTGTTAAATGGTGTAAATCCGTTCAGTAGTTGCGGAGAAATTAAAAAAATAAGAGTCAAAAAATCAATTTCCCATAGGAAACTTTATGCAAGGCTACAGCCCGAACTGCTGAACGGAATTACACCAAATTTGGCAAAGAGGTAGTTCTTGGTTCAAAAGAACCCTTTTTGTTAAATGGTGTAAATCCGTTCAGTAGTTACTGAGAAAATCAAAAGTAAAAACACATATATATCTGGGCGGAGCCTAACCACACATGTCATCGTGAGATCTGATTGGCTGTCAGCACTTCATCCTGGAATTGCTGGCAGCCATCTTGGGACCAATATAAATGATAGTACCCCATTGAAATGCATTGTAGTGAATCGAAGATTTTGAGGGTTACCAAAAGGAGAACTATAAAGGGTGATAACAGACTTTAGTTACATTAGAATTCATTTGTTGATGGTACCATACTAATTTCAGGAATTGTGGTGTGTTCTAAGGTGATTTTACCCTGTGAAAAACCTTCTGCTGGGATATCATGAATCATGTTTGAGAGAAAACTATTTTCACATGCTTGTCCCATACAGTTTTGGAAGGTGCCCCTGAAGCTAAAATGAGAGCATATTTTCTGTAAATTCACATTATCTTTCTCAGTCATGTGAGAATGAAGTCTGACATTCTCAGTAAAACATGTACATCCAACAAGGGCAGAGACTGTCAGTTGATTCCTTTGTGTTCTACTGCAGCCTCCCAGAGTGTTCTAAAGAACAACTAGAGTGCTAACAGCCTTACTTATGACAAAAGTATGGCACACCTGAAGCCATCTTGATTGGAATAAACTGGAAACACTTAAAACATTTAATTTAAAAGGAACAAAATGATGGGGTTCATCTTGTCATAGATATTATGGTTAGTGCTCTGGAAAGAAAAATTAGGACATGTTTCAAGTGTGATCTCAACTATCTTCCTGTTATATTTCAACAGGAGCAGCCTGTCAGTTGATGCCTTTGTGTTCTACTGCAGCTTCCCAGAGTGTTCTAAAGAACAACTAGAGCGCTAACAGTCTTACTTATGACAAAAGTATGGCACACCTGAAGCCATCTTGATTGGAATAAACTGGTAACACTTAAAACATTTAATTTAAATAGGAACAAAATGATGGGGTTCATTTTGTCATAGAAATTATGGTTAGTGCTGTAGAAAGAAAAATTAGGACATGTTTCAAGTGTGATCTCAAATATCTTCCTGTTATATTTCAACAGGAGCAGCCTGTCAGTTGATGCCTTTGTGTTCTACTGCAGCTTCCCAGAGTGTTCTAAAGAACAACTAGAGCGCTAACAGTCTTACTTATGACAAAAGTATGGCACACCTGAAGCCATCTTGATTGGAATAAACTGGTAACACTTAAAACATTTAATTTAAAAAGGAACAAAATGAGGGGGTTCATTTTGCCATAGAAATTATGGTTAGTGCTGTAGAAAGAAAAATTAGGACATGTTTTAAGTGAGATCTCAAATATCTTCCTGTTATATTTCAACAGGAGCAGCCTGTCAGTTGATGCCTTTGTGTTCTACTGCAGCTTCCCAGAGTGTTCTAAAGAACAACTAGAGTGCTAACAGCCTTACTTATGACAAAAGTATGGCACACCTGAAGCCATCTTGATTGGAATAAACTGGTAACACTTAAAACATTTAATTTAAAAAGGAACAAAATGAGGGGGTTCATTTTGTCATAGAAATTATGGTTAGTGCTGTAGAAAGAAAAATTAGGACATGTTTCAAGTGTGATCTCAAATATCTTCCTGTTATATTTCAACAGGAGCAGCCTGTCAGTTGATGCCTTTGTGTTCTACTGCAGCTTCCCAGAGTGTTCTAAAGAACAACTAGAGCGCTAACAGTCTTACTTATGACAAAAGTATGGCACACCTGAAGCCATCTTGATTGGAATAAACTGGTAACACTTAAAACCTTTAAATTAAAAAGGAACAAAATGAGGGGGTTCATTTTGCCATAGAAATTATGGTTAGTGCTGTAGAAAGAAAAATTAGGACATGTTTTAAGTGAGATCTCAAATATCTTCCTGTTATATTTCAACAGGAGCAGCCTGTCAGTTGATGCCTTTGTGTTCTACTGCAGCTTCCCAGAGTGTTCTAAAGAACAACTAGAGTGCTAACAGCCTTACTTATGACAAAAGTATGGCACACCTGAAGCCATCTTGATTGGAATAAACTGGTAACACTTAAAACATTTAATTTAAAAAGGAACAAAATGAGGGGGTTCGTTTTGCCATAGAAATTATGGTTAGTGCTGCAAAAGAAAATTTAGTGCATGTTTTAGGTGAGATCTCAAATCCTCTTCTATTTCATTAGAAAATTCTGACATGCAGACTGAAACAATCACTTTCAATACCAGCAGTACACTTCCAGTTAACTCCTTGGTGAGCAGTAGCTTTACTACAGTGATCTAATGAACAACTAGAGTAATAACATTCTGAATTTATGGCAAATGTGTGACACATCTGAATGCCTTCTTGATGGAATCAAAGTAAAAAACTGAAAGCATTTCCTACTGAGGAGACTGCAGTATATGAGGAAATTAGGAAACTTCATAACAAAGAAGTCTTCCAAGATGGCCACCAGTGAAAAAGAGCCCAAATGTAGCACAAATATTACCCAGATGTAGCCCACATATAGCCCAATGACAAAAGTGTGCAAAACACTTTTTATTTTTAGTTTTTTGCAGTTTTATGTAGTGCAGACTGGTCAGGTATTGGAGCGTTGCATCTTAAAACATGACCCCCGTACACTACAAAAACACCACTGCACTACCCTAAACCCTAAAACACTACCTCAGCACGGCCCCTACACTACACAAGCACCACTGCACTATCCTAAACCCTAAAACACTACCCCCAGCATGACCCCTACACTACACAAACACCACTGCACTACCCTAAACCCTAAAACACTACCCCAACACCACTGCACTAACCTAAATCCTAAAACACTACCCCCAGCATGACCCCCTACACTACCCAAACACCACTGCACTACCCTAAAACATGACCCCCTACACTACACAATCACCACTGCACTACCCTAAACCCTAAAACACTACCCCCAGCACGACCCTCTACACTACACAAGCACCACTGCACTACCCTAAACCCTAAAACACTACCCCAGCACGACCCCCTACACTACACAAACACCACTGCACTACCTTAAACCCTAAAACACTACCCCCAGCACGACCCCCTACACTACCCAAACACCACTGCACTAACCTAAATCCTAAAACACTACCCAAAGCACGACCCCCTACACTACCCAAACACCACTGCACTACCCTAAAACATGACCCTCTATACTACACAAACACCACTGCACTACCCTAAACCCTAAAACACTACCCCCAGCACGACCCCCTACACTACACAAGCACCACTGCACTACCCTAAACCCTAAAACACTACCCCCAGCACGACCCCCTACACTGCCCGAACACCACTGCACTGCCCTAAACCCTGAAACACCACCCCCTGCACGATCCCCTACACTGCCCGAACACTACTGCACTGCCCTAAACCCTGAAACTCCAGCACGACCCCCTACACTGCCCGAACACCACTGCACTACCCTAAACCCTCAAACACCAGCCCCAGCACGACCCCCTACACTGCCCGAACACCACTGCACTGCCCTAAACCCTGAAACACCAGCCCCAGCATGACCCCCTACACTGCCCGAACACCACTGCACTGCCCTAAACTATGAAACACCACCCCCAGCAAGACCCCCTACACTGCCCGAACACCACTGCACTAAAGCCTGAAACGCCACCCCCAGCAAGACCACCTACACTGGCCGAACACCACTGCATTGCCCTAAACCCTGAAACACCACCCCCTGCACGACCCCCTACAGTGCCCAAACACCACTGCACTGCCCTAAACCCTGAAACACCACCCTCTGCATGACCCCCTACACTGCCCGTACACCACTGCACTGCCCTAAACCGTGAAACACCACCCCAGCATGACCCCCTACACTGCCCGAACACCACTGCACTGCCCTAAACCCTGAAACACCACCCCCAGCACGATCCCCTACACTGCCCGAACACCACTGCACTGCCCTAAACCATGAAACACCAGCCCCAGCACGACCCCCTACACTGCCTGAACACCACTGCACTGCCCTAAACCCTGAAACACCACCCCCAGCACGACCCCCTACACTGCCCGAACACCACTGCACTGCCCTAAACCCTGAAACACCAGCCCCAGCACAACCCCGTACACTGCCCGAACACCACTGCACTGCCCTAAACCCTGAAACACCAGCCCCAGCACGACCGCCTACACTGCCCGAAAACCACTGCACTGCCCTAAACCCTGAAACTCCAGCACGACCCCCTACACTGCCCGAACACCACTGCACTACCCTAAACCCTCAAACACCAGCCCCAGCACGACCCCTACACTGCCCGAACACCACTGCACTGCCCTAAACCCTGAAACACCAGCCCCAGCATGACCCCCTACACTGCCCGAACACCACTGCACTGCCCTAAACTATGAAACACCACCCCCAGCAAGACCCCTACACTGCCCGAACACCACTGCACTAAAGCCTGAAACGCCACCCCCAGCAAGACCACCTACACTGGCCGAACACCACTGCATTGCCCTAAACCCTGAAACACCACCCCTGCACGACCCCCTACAGTGCCCAAACACCACTGCACTGCCCTAAACCCTGAAACACCACCCCCTGCATGACCCCCTACACTGCCCGAACACCACTGCACTGCCCTAAACCCTGAAACACCACCCCCAGCACGATCCCCTACACTGCCCGAACACCACTGCACTGCCCTAAACCATGAAACACCAGCCCCAGCACGACCCCCTACACTGCCTGAACACCACTGCACTGCCCTAAACCCTGAAACACCACCCCCAGCACGACCCCCTACACTGCCCGAACACCACTGCACTGCCCTAAACCCTGAAACACCAGCCCCAGCACAACCCCCGTACACTGCCCGAACACCACTGCACTGCCCTAAACCCTGAAACACCAGCCCCAGCACGACCGCCTACACTGCCCGAAAACCACTGCACTGCCCTAAACCCTGAAACTCCAGCATGACCCCCTACACTGCCCGAACACCACCTCACTACCCTAAACCCTCAAACACCAGCCCCAGCACGACCCCCTACACTGCCCGAACACCACTGCACTGCCCTAAACCCCTGAAACACCAGCCCCAGCATGACCCCCTACACTGCCCGAACACCACTGCACTGCCCTAAACTATGAAACACCACCCCCAGCAAGACCCCCTACACTGCCCGAACACCACTGCACTAAAGCCTGAAACGCCACCCCCAGCAAGACCACCTACACTGGCCGAACACCACTGCATTGCCCTAAACCCTGAAACACCACCCCTGCACGACCCCTACAGTGCCCAAACACCACTGCACTGCCCTAAACCCTGAAACACCACCCCCTGCATGACCCCCTACACTGCCCGAACACCACTGCACTGCCCTAAACCCTGAAACACCACCCCTCAGCACGACACCGACACTGCCCGAACACCACTGCACTGCCCTAAACCCTGAAACACCACCCCCAGCACGACCCCCTACACTGCCCGAACACCACTGCACTGCCCTAAACCCTGAAACACCACCCCCTGCACGACCTCCTACACTGCCGGAACACCACTGCACTGCCCTAAACCCTGAAACACCACCCCCAGCACAACCCCCTACACTGCCCGAACACCTTCACTGCCCTAAACCCTGAAACATCAACCCCAGCAAGACCCCCTACACTGTCTGAACACCACTGCCCTAAACCCTGAAACACCACCCCTACACTGCACGAACACCACTGCACTGCCCTAAACCCTGAAACACCACCTCCAGCAAAACCCCTACACTGCCTGAACACCATTGCTCTGCCCTAAATCCTGAAACACTAGCCCCAGCATGACCCCTACACTGCCAAAACACCACTGCACTGCCCTAAACCCTGAAACACCACCCCCAGCACCACCCCCTACACTGCCCGAACACCACTGCACTGCCCTAAACCCTGAAACACCAGCCCCAGCAAGACCCCCTACACTGCCCGAACACCACTGCACTGCCCTAGATTCTGAAACACCAGCCCCAGCAACACCCCCTACACTGCCCGAACACCACTGCACTGCCCTAAACCCTGAAACACCAGCCACAGCATGACCCCTACACTGCCTGAATACCACTGCACTGCCCTAAACCCTGAAACACCAGCCCCAGCACGACCACCTACACTGCCCGAACACCACTGCACTGCCCTAAACTCTGAAACACCAGCCCCAGCACGACCCCCTACACTGCCCGAACACCACTGCACTGCCCTAAACTCTGAAACACCAGCCCCAGCACGACCCCCTACACTGCCCGAACACCACTGCACTGCCCTAAACCCTGAAACACCAGCCCCAGCACGACCCCTACACTGCCCGAACACCACTGCACTGCCCTAAACCCTGAAACACCACCCCCTGCATTACCCCCTACACTGCCCGAACACCACTGCACTGCCCTAAACCCTGAAACACCACCCCCTGCAGCACCCCCTACACTGCCAGAATACCACTGCACTGCCCTAAACCCTGAAACACCACCCCCTGCACCGCCCCCTACACTGCCCAAACACCACTGCACTGCCCTAAACCCTGAAACACCACCCCCAGCAAGACCCCCTACACTGCCCGAACACCACTGCACTAAAGCCTGAAACACCACCCCCAGCAAGACCACCTACACTGGCCGAACACCACTGCACTGCCCTAAACCCTGAAACACCACCCCAGCAAGACCCCCTACACTGCCCGAACACCACTGCCCTAAACCCTGAAACACCACCCCTGCACGACCCCTACACTGCCCGAACACCACTGCACTGCCCTAAACCCTGAAACACCACCCCCTACACTGCCTGAACACCACTGCACTGCCCTAAACCGTGAAACACCACCCCCAGCACGACCCCCTACACTGCCCGAACACCACTGCACTGCCCTAAACCCTAAAACACCACCCCCAGCATTACCCCCTACACTGCCCAAACACCACTGCACTGCCCTAAACCCTAGAACACTACCCCCAGCACGACCCCCTACACTACCCGAACACCACTGCACTACCCTAAACCCTAAAATACTACCCCCAGCACGACCCCCTACACTACCCGAACACGACTGCACTGCCCTAAACCCTCAAACACTCCCCCAGCACGACCCCCTACACTACCCGAACACCACTGCACTGCCCTAAACCCTAAAACACTCCCCCAGCACGACCCCCTACACTACCCAAACACCACTGCACTGCCCTAAACCCTAAAACACTCCCCCAGCACGACCCCCTACACTACCCAAACACCACTGCACTGCCCTAAACCCTAAAACACTACCCCGCATGACCCCCTACACTACCCTAAACCCTAAAACACTACCCCCGCACGACTCCCTACACTACCCAAAGACCACTGCACTACCCTAAACCCTAAAACACGACCTCCTACACTACACAAACACCACTGCACTACCCTAAACCCTAAAACACTACCCCCTACACTACACAAACACCACTGCACTACCCTAAACCCTAAAACACTACCCCCAGCAGTACCCCTACACTACCCAAACACCACTGCACTACCCTAAATCACTACCCCCAGCACGACCCCCTACACTACCCAAACACCACTGCACTACCCTAAACCCTAAAACACTACCCCCAGCACGACCCCTACACTACCCAAACACCACTGCACTACCCTAAACCCTAAAACACTCCCCCAGCACGACTCCCTACACTACCCAAACACCACTGCACTACCCTAAACCCTAAATCTACCCCCAGCATGACCCCCTACACTACACAAACACCACTGCACTACCCTAAACCCTAAAACACTACCCCCAGCACGACCCTCTTCACTACCTAAACACAACTGCACAATTTGTTACAGGCATTGCAACGCAGGCCTGTGGTGCTTACTGGAAGTACCTAGTGGGCTAGTTGGGCCCCAGGGACCCTCAGGATTCAAGGTGACCTAATCCCCCAACTTAAAACGCACCACGGGGCGCGTTTGCACAGTGGTGAAGGGAGGGTGAGGGGACTCAGGTGACATGTGCGCAAACACGCCCTGTGGTGCGTTTTAAGTTGGGGAATTAATTTCCTTTGAATCCTGAGGGACCCTGGGGGCCAACTAGCCCACCAGGTACCTTCAGTAAGCACAACAGAGTTGCGTTGCAGAGAGGTGAAAAAAGGTGCGTGGCCTCGGAACGCCTCTCTGCAACTCAGCTCTGTGGTCCTAACTGTAGGTACCTGGGGGGCTAGTTGGGCCCCAGGGACCCTCAGAATTCAAGGGGACTTAATCCTGCAACTTAAAACGTGCCACGGGGTGCGTTTGCACACATGTCACCTCAGGCCCCCTCCCTTCACCACTGTGCAAACGCGCCCTGTAGCGCGTTTTAAGAGGTAGTTTTAATCCCCCTGCCCTATTATGTACTAGGGACTTGCAGAGGAGGTCATGCTAATCACAGGGGTACCCCAACGTATAGTGTTCCCTAGTGTATGTAGGTGTTTTCACTGTATTCTAAGTGTCTTTTAGCATAGCACTGGCTCTGGTTAGTCAGAGTCAGTTACCACCAGTACCCGTCTGAAAAAGTTGTGGGCACAGGATGATTTTGCAACAAGGCCTCTTTCTGCTCCTCTGTTGGTTCTTTCTGCACATCTTTTGCTTCTTTCTATGCGTTTTTTCTTCTTTCTTCACATGTCCTACCTCTGTAGGCATAGTTAGAAACTAGCATTTAAAAAAACCTTCGAAATTCACTTAAAAAATCATGGGTTTCAGGCACGTTATAGTTAGAAATTAGCATTTAAAAAACCTTTGAAATTCACTGAAAAAACCATAGGTTTCAGACACGTTATAGTTAGAAATTAGCATTTAAAAAACCTTTGAAATTCACTGAAAAACCATAGGTTTTAGGGACAGTTATAGTTAGTTGGACATTTCACTCGTACAAAACCATAGAAATTCCCCCGTTATAGTTAGTTCAGCTAACTATAACTCGCGCCCCGCAATGCACTGCTGATGACGTCACATATTACATCACTCATGACATGGTCAGTGACATCACTGATGACATCACTGATGACATCTCAAATGACATCACTGATTACATCATCCATGTGATAATTTCATGCATCTTCTCACACCCTAATATAACTTTTGATACACCCACTCTAAATTACAGACTGCCATTCTCAAAACCATAGACACTCCAACACCAAAAACTACATACCCACTCACTGATTCTTAGGTCTACACACACATCCACTCACTCACCCGTACAGTCACTCATACTTAGTCACTCAGTACAGGACTATCATAGGCACTCATACACCTATATAAACACTCACACACCGCCACTCATCCATAGAGGTACTGACACACCTAGTCAGTCATGCAAAAACTTAATCACACACCCATTTACTCACCTATACAGTTATACACACACCAGCTCACTTACTCATACAAATACTAGCACATTCTTACGCTCTTATACAATCACTGATACAAGTACACACTCATCCATACAGCCACTCTCACAATCACACACTCTCACTTATAGCCATTTATATACTCCAACACACATATATACTGCCTTTCACATATGTAGTTACTCACACATGTACCACTGAGATATACATTCAATCACTAACACACCCATACACACACTCACCCACCCATACAGTCCATCACAGATGCACTCTTGAAACCATGCACCCAGTGAATCACCAACTCACACATCTATGCACAGAGTCACACACACCCCACCCACACAAACACTCAGGCACCCATACAGATACTCAGACAATCAATCAATAACCCATGTAGACACTCATGTAGCTATTCAGAAAGCCATGCAGCCGCTTACCAAACCAACAGACAGACGGATACAGACATTCACACAGTTTAGTCACTAACCCATGCATTCAGTAAGATACATTTAATCACTCACTTGTAGAGTTAGTCACTCACGTACTAAATCATCCATTCAGACACTTATACACCCACTCATTCTTCAATACGCCTTTCCCTATATATATTAAACATATTTAAACTTTACAGAAACACACAGTCACTGGATGATGTCATCAGTGATGTCATCAGTGATGTCATTTGAGATGTCATCAGTGATGTCATCAGTGATGTCACTGACCATGTCATGAGTGATGTAATATGTGACGTCATCAGCAGTGCATTGCGGAGCGCGAGTTATAGTTAGCTGAACTAACTATAACGGGGGAATTTCTATGGTTTTGTACGAGTGAAATGTCCAACTAACTATAACTGTCCCTAAAACCTTTGGTTTTTTCAGTGAATTTCAAAGGTTTTTTAAATGCTAATTTCTAACTATAACGTGTCTGAAACCTATGGTTTTTTCAGTGAATATATATATATATAATATACAAAAAGAGTTGACTCTAGGTGGGATGCACTCCCAGGTGGAAATTACGCCAAAGCAAGGGCACACGCCATGAACAAAGTCCTTTTCTGGTTTACCTGCCAGACGCATTTCGGGCCAACGCCCTCTTCAGTGGCAGACCATGTGACATGCCAGCATGCGGCAACCACCAGTAAATCCCCATAATAATAACGCTCAGGTGAACCACCTGAAGCAATGCTTCCTGGGACTGGTGGTTCAGTATAACCCAAGTGGGTCACCGCCGGCACTCACATTCAAAAATGTCTTTAAAAGGATTGCCGATGTTCTCGCCGGCACCCCTGCATATAACAGGCACCTCCTGTTCCACAGTTAGCTGCCCCAATAAAGCAGCCGTGGACCCGCAAGTGTTTCGCAGTGGTGCAATCCCGCGACCAGGCAGGCCGCTGTCCAAAATACAAAAAGAGTTGACTCTAGGTGGGATGCACTCACGGGGCTGTGAAATAGTTGGGAGGGGGGCCGCGCGGCCCCCCTCCTGGAGCCCTTGATGGCCCTGGGGACCGCCACCCCCAGGGCCGGCTCCTGCAGTGTCCCGGGTGCCTACCCCCGGGACACTGCTGTTTGCAATGACAGGACGGGAGCCTCGCGGCTCCGTCCTGTCATTGCAAACTTGCTTTGGATATTCGAAGAGAGAGCAGGAAACCTTCTCTCGCTTTCAATATCCAAAGCTGATTGCTTTCCACATGGGGAGCAGCATGTTAGCTGCTCCCCATGTGGAAAGCAATGCCGGCTCCCATAGGACACGGGGAGCCGGCGGGACTGTGGGGGTTTGGGGACCCCCCACAGTCCCCAACGAGGCCAGGGCCCCGGGGATGGGGTCCCCGGGGCCATAAGTGGCCAGGGAGGGGGGCCACGCAGCCCCCTCCCCAAATTTAAAAAAAAAAAAAAAATTAAAAAAGTGCAAGGCCGGCCCCGGGGATGGGGTCCCCGGGGCCTTAAATGGCCTGAGGAGGGGGCCACGCAGCCCCCTCCAAATAAAAAATCAAAAATCGAGGCCATGCCCCGGAGGATGGGGTCCCCGGGGCCAATACAGGCCCAGGGAAGGGGGGCCACGCGGCCCCCTTCCCGTTTTTTTTTTTTTTAATTTAAAAATAAAATAAAATGCTCAGGCCCGGGGGATGGGGTCCCCGGGGCCAAAGGTGGCAAGGGAAGGGGGCCACGCAGCCCCCTTCCATTAAAAAACAAAAAGAAAAAAGAAAACGACCGGCATCGTGCCGGAGGCCCCGCCCTCCCTGCAGTACTCTGCAAACGCGCCCCCTGGCGCGTTTTAAGAAGGGGAAGTAATTCCCCTTGAATACTGGGGGCCCCGTGGCGTGTTTTAAGATGGGGAATTAAATCCCCTTCAATCCTGAGGGTCCCTGGGGGCCAACTAGCCCACCATGTACTTTATAAAGCGCCACAGAGCTGCGTTGCAGAGAGGTGTAAAAGGGGCGTGGCCTCTGTACACGTCTCTGCAACGCAGCCCCTGGCGCATACTGGAGGTTCCTGGTGGGCTAGTTGGCCCCCAGGGACCCTCATGATTCAAGGGAACTTAATCCCTCAACTTAAAACGCGCCACGGGCGCGTTTGCACAGATGTCACCTCAGGCCCCGCCCCTCCCTTCACCATTGTGCAAATATTCCTCTAAAATCTGCCGAAATACGAATTCCGATTTACTCACCTGTTATCAGGAGAGACCTCAGTGCTGCATCTTTCAGCCCAGTACTGATCCTGAAAAGTAATTTTAACCGTACTTACCAGTAACTTGAATTTCCTTCTATAGGATATCATTGCCTGCTTTTTGCTGAAAAGTTTCTAAGTGTCGATTTTTGAAACATACAAATATTCATTTAAAATCAGCCGAAATACGAATTCCAATTTACTCACCTGTTATCAGGAGAGACCTCAGTGCTGCATCTTTCAGCCCAGTACTGATCCTGAAAAGTAATTTTAACCGCACTTACCAGTAACTTGAATTTCCTTCCATAGGATATCATTGCCTGCTTTTTGCTGAAAAGTTTCTAAGTGTCGATTTTTGAAACATACAAATATTCCTCTAAAATCGGCCGAAATACGAATTCCGATTTACTCACCTGTTATCAGGAGAGACCTCAGTGCTGCATCTTTCAGCCCAGTACTGATCCTGAAAAGTAATTTTGACCGTACTTACCAGCAACTTGGATTTCCTTCCATAGGCTAACATTGACTGGTTTCACTTGGAAATTCTTCTAAGTGTGGAGTTTTGGAACTTTATAATATTCCTCTAAAATCAGCCGAACTACGAATTCCGATTTACTCACCTGTTATCAGGAGATACCTCAGTGCTGCATCTTTCAACCCAGTACTGATCCTGAAAAGTAATTTTAACCGTACTTACCAGTAACTTGAATTTCCTTCCATAGGCTAACATTGACTGGTTTCACTTGGAAATTCTTCTAAGTGTGGGGTTTTGGAACTTTATAATATTCCTCTAAAATCAGCCGAACTACGAATTCCGATTTACTCACCTGTTATCAGGAGAGAACCCAGTGCTGCATCTTTTAGCCCAGCACTGACCCTGATAAGTAATTCTAACCGTACTTACCAGTAACTTATATTTCCTTCCATAGGAATCCATTGTCTGGTTTTCAGCAGAAAAGTTTCAAAGTGTCGATTTTCACAAACTACAAATATTCCTTAAAAATCGCCTGTATGACTTAAATGCATTCTTTCAACTGTTTACAGGAGATGCACCAGTGCTGGATCCAGGATCCAACACTGAGTAAGAAAAAGTAACGATAACACTACTTACCTGCTAAGTGAATTTCCTCCCATAGGATAACATTGGTGATTCTATGTGAAAAAGTTTCTAAGTGTCAACTTTTAAAATACAATAATATTCCTTAAAAATCACTACTGTAACCAAAACGCTTTTACTCAACTGTTTACAGGAGATGTCCCAGGACTGAATCTAGGATCCAGTCCTATGGTTAGAAAAGTAATCCATAAAGTAACTAATTGCATTTAACTAGAAAATCACATTGAGCTCAATGTTGCATTGTGTTTGAAATTGTGTTGCCCATTGCAACAACTGTAACTACTGTACTTAAAACTCTGTTGCCTATTTGCAAACTATTTAAACTAAAGTAATTCATTCTGAGAAAGTATATTTTGTAATGTAATGTATAATGTAATTACAATGTAATTTAATAAATAAAATATCTAAAAATAAATAGTTTTAAAAAATGTAGTAAATAAGTATCAAAAAAATAAATATAACAATTAATACATTTAAAAATTGACATTTACAAAACCTTTGAAATTCACTGAAAAAACCATAGGTTTTAGGGGCGTTATAGTTAGAAATTAGCATTTAAAAAACCTTTGAAATTCACTGAAAAAACCATAGGTTTCAGGTACGTTATAGTTAGAAATTAGCATTTAAAAAACCTTTGAAATTCACTGAAAAAACCATAGGTTTCAGACACGTTATAGTTAGAAATTAGCATTTAAAAACCTTTGAAATTCACTGAAAAAACCATAGGTTTTAGGGACAGTTATAGTTAGTTGGACATTTCACTCGTACAAAACCCGTGAAATTCCCCCGTTATAGTTAGTTCAGCTAACTATAACTCGCACCCCCGCAATGCACTGCTGATGACGTCACATATTACATCACTCATGACATGATCAGTGACATCACTGATGACATCACTGATGACATCTCAAATGACATCACTGATGACATCATCCATGTGATAATTTCATGCATCCTCTCACACCCTAATATAACCTTTGATACACCCACTCTAAATTACAGACTGCCATTCTCAAAACCATAGACACTCCAACACCAATAACTACATACCCACTCACTGATTCTTAGGTCTACACACACATCCACTCACTCACCTGTACAGTCACTCATACTTACGGTCACTCAGTACAGGACTATCATATGCACTAATACACCTACATAGACACTCACACACCGCCACTCATCCATAGAGGTACTCACACACCTAGTCAGTCATGGAAATAATTAATCACACTGCCATTTACTCACCTATACAGTTATACGCACACCAGCTCACTTACTCATACAAATACTAGCACATTCTTACGCTCTTATACAATCACTAATACAAGTACACACTCATCCATACAGCCACTCTCACAATCACACACTCTCACTTATACCCATTTATATACTACAACACACATATATACTGCCTTTCACATATGTAGTTACTCACACATGTACCACTGAGATATACATTCACTCACTAACACACCCATACACACACCTCACCCACCCATACAGTCCATCACAGATGCACTCTTGAAACCATAAGTTACTAACTTGTGTAACGATATATCTGTAAGAGACAGTAGTTAGTGACAGATTCCTTACCTTAGAATATCCCCAGGCGTCAGGCTGGATCCGGAAAGTTTTTTGCGTAGCAGTGCCCTTGCGCGTCGGTAGGCGGCGTCGTGCGGCTCCGCGTCCGTCGTCGGCGTCGTGATCGCCGGGATGACGTCGCGGGCAGTACGTAGGCGCCGCCCTGCGCGCTGACGTCAGTTCTGTACACGACTTTCCGCGCCAGGAACGCAGAGCCATGCAAGAAGCTGACATAGGTGTCTGAAAAATACTAGGGCCCTGAAAGGGATGTCCTTAACCCCTAGAAATCAGTTCGCAGAACGGGGAGGATGGGTGGGGCGGTAGGAATCTGTCACTAACTACTGTCTCTTACAGATATATCGTTACACAAGTTAGTAACTTGTGCATCTGAAAGAGACACGTTAGTGACAGATTCCTTACCTTAGAATAGATACCCCAGCAATACCAACCCCGGTGGTGGGTCTGCGAACAAAGATCAGACAAGGAAGTCCTGGAGGACAGAACGGCCAAAGAAGCCGTCCCTCTGGACCTGACTGTCAAGGCAGTAATGCTTTGTAAACGTGTGCAGCGAGGCCCACGTAGCTGCCTGACAGATAACCGGCAGCGGAACACCGCGGCCCAAGGCCGTGGTAGCAGCCGTTGCCCTGGTGGAATGGGCACGCAGCCCAACAGGAGGCTCCTTCTTAGCCAAAGAATAGCAGGTCTTGATGCACAAGGTAACCCAGCGGGAGATGGTCCTCTTGTGCACCGCCCAACCTTTTTGGCGCCCACGTAGCCAACAAAGAGCTGGTCATCCACCCGGAAGTGTTTTGTGCGGTCAATATAGAAGGAGAGCGCACGTTTTGGGTCCAGACGGTGGAGCCTCTCTTCCTCTCTGGAAGGATGCGGAGGCGGAAAGAAGGTGGGCAAAGTGATGGTCTGCCCAATGTGGAAAGCAGTAACCACCTTTGGCAAGAAGGACGGACGCGTCCGAAGAACAACCTTGTCTGGATGAACAGACAGAAAGGGAGGTTTGCAAGATAGCGCCTGGAGCTCACTCACCCGCCGAGCGGAGGTGATGGCCACCAGAAAGGCTGTCTTCAGAGTCAGAAGACGAAGAGGACAGTTATGTAGAGGCTCAAAGGGAGCGCACATTAAAAGGTAAGAACCAAGTTCAAGTCCCACTGAGGCATCACAAACGGAACAGGAGGGAAGAGGTGAGTAATGCCTTTTAAGAACCTGTTAACAACAGGGGACTTGAAAAGGGAGGGCTGATCAGGGAGCCTGAGGAAGGCCGAGATAGCACAAAGATAACCCTTGATGGTACCCAGGGCAGAACCCTGTTGGGCCAGAGAGAGAAGGAACAGAAGGACCTCAGAAAGAGGGGCAGAAAGGGATTCACAGCCTTTGCTGTGCACCATGCCACAAATTTGTTCCACCTGCAGGCGTATACCACCTTAGTGGAGGGACGCCTGGCTGCCAGAATCACATCACAAACTTCGGGAGGCAAGTCGAAAGGAATCAGCTGCCGCCGCTCAATCTCCACGCAAGCAGGTGTAGACTGGACAGGTTCGGGTGGAGGACCGTCCCCTGCTGCTGCGACAGAAGATCCTCCCGAAGAGGCAGACGGATCGGGGGATCTACGCTCATATTGAGTAGCTCGGGATACCAAACTCTTCGAGCCCAGTCCGGAGCCACAAGAATGACTTGGGCCCGGTCGTGCCGAATCTTCTTCAACACTCTGGGTAGAAGTGGTATAGGCGGAAAGGCGTACAACAGACCGCAACTCCACTCGCGACGAAAAGCGTCGCCGAGCGAGTGCCGCCTTGGAAATTCCAACGCGCAGAACTGATGACATTGCGCGTTCTCTTCGGTGGCGAATAGATCTAACCAAGGCTCTCCCCACTGTAGAAAGAGTCCTTGCGCCACTTCCGAGTGAAGACGCCATTCGTGATCCATCATGCACCTGCGGCTGAGTTCGTCCGCCCTGGCGTTCAGGGAACCTGCCAGGTGTTGAACCATCAGGAACATGCCCTGATGTTCCAGCCATGTCCAGAGGCGCAGAGCCTCCTGACAAAGGGTCCAAGACCCCACCCCGCCCTGTTTGTTGCAGTACCACATGGAGGTGGTGTTGTCTGTGAACACCTGCACTACCTTCCCTTTGACAGAGGGAAGGAATGCCTTGAGTGCAAGTCGGATCGCCCGGAGCTCCAGAAGGTTGATATGGAGCCGGGACTCCGCCGGAGACCAGAGGCCTCTGATCTCCGCCTCTCCCATGTGACCGCCCCATCCCAGAAGGGACGCGTCCGTCACAACTGTATGCTCTGGCTGGGGAAGGGAGGGGATCTGCCCATGACCCATTGCCGGTTCGAGAGCCACCACTGCAACTGTTTTGCAGTTCCCTCCGAGATCTGGACGTGATCGGACAGGTTGCCCTGGTGCTGCGCCCACTGGAACTTCAGGTCCCACTGCAGAGCCCGCATATGCCATCTGGCATGATTGACCAGCAGGATGCAGGAGGCCATGAGGCCCAGCAGCCTCAGGGTCATCCGTACCGAAACCCAGGATAAAGGCTGAAAGATCGGAATCATAGCCTGAATATCCCGGACTCGCCTGTTCGGGAGGATAGGCCCGAAACTGCGTCGTGTTCAGAACTGCTCCGATGAAAAGGAGCTGTGGAGAAGGAATCAGATGCGATTTCGGCACATTGATGGAGAACCCCAGTGAGTGCAGGAGTTCGGCCGTAGTCTGGAGGTGGAGACGACTGCCTGGGACGAGCCCGCCTTCAGCAGCCAGTCGTCGAGGTAGGGGAAGACTGAAACCCCTGCCCGGCGCAGATGAGCTGCGACCACCGCCATCACTTTCGTGAACACCCGAGGGGCACTGGTAAGGCCAAAGGGGAGCACGGTGAACTGAAAATGCTCGGGGCCTACCGTGAACCGAAGGTAACGCCGGTGGGCCGGCAGGACGGGGATGTGGAAATATGCTGCCCTGCAAGTCCCAACGCTACCAACCAGTCTCCAGGGTCGAGGGCAGTCAAGACCTGGAGCTAGGGTGAGCATCTTGAACTTCTCCTTCCGGAGGAAGCGCGATTGACGTTCCGGAGGTCCAAGATAGGACGCATGTCCTCCTTGTCCTTCTTGGGCACCAGGAAGTAGTGGGAGTAGCAACCACGCCCTACTTCTGGGGTCGAACATGCTCGATGGCCCTCTTGGCCAAGAGGGCCGTGACTTCCTTCTGCAGAAGTACCAAGTGATCCCCTGACATGCGGTGGAATTGAGGTGGCATGGCTGGGGGTGGACTCGAAGGGGAGGGAGTAGCCCCTTGGACAATGTCCAAGACCCACCTGTCCGAGGTGATGGTACGCCAGTGGGGAAGGTGATGGCGGACCCTGCCCCCTACTGGCGTGCTGTGCACCTGAAAAGAGGGACTAGGAGGGTTTGGAGGCCGCGGATGGGTTGGAGGTGGTGGCCTGACCCGCACGCTGGTTGCCCGATCCGCCACGGCGGAATCCACGTCCTCGGCCACGCCGAAGACGCCTGCTGCGCGGGCCGGTGGCTGGGCTGCTGACGTGAAGGCGCCCCTACCGTGGCCACGATAGGGGCGAAAAGCAGAAGTCAGCGGAGGGCGTGTAGCAGAAAGGCCCAGGGACTTGGCAGTAGCCCGTGAGTCCTTAAAGCGCTCCAACGCATGGTCTGCTTTGGACCCAAAAAGACCGACTCCATCAAAGGGCATGTCCATGAGAGTATTCTGGACATCCCCTGAAAAACCAGTGGTTCTCAGCCAAGCGTGGCGTCGCAGCGCCACCGTCGTTGCAATAGACCTGCCCAGCGAGTCGGCGGTATCAAGGCCACATCGTATCGTGTATTTGGCCGCATCCCTTCCTTCCGCAATGGCGCGGGAAAGCAGTGTCTGGACCTCCTCAGAACACTGGGGCAAAACATTCACCACCGAATCCCACAAGGAGTGGGTATATCGGCCCAAAAGACAAGCGGTGTTGATGGACCGCAAGCCAGCACTGGAGGAAGAAAAACCCTTCTTCCCAAATTGATCCAGGCGTTTGGATTCCCTATCCGGGAGGGCGGTAGGGAAGGCGGTTTGGGAAGCGGAGGCTTGGACAACCAAGCTCTCAGGAGTGGGGTGGACAGAGAGAAACAGGGGGTCGCCCGGAGCAGGGCGATGGCGTCGGGACACGTTCCTATCCACAGGAGCCCCTGTGTTGGGCTTGGACCAGGCACCCAAAAGAACGTCAGTGAGGGCGTCGTTAAACGGCAGCACAGTCTCCGTAGAGGAGGCTGCCGGCTGAAGCACCTCTGTCAAGAGATTAGTCTTGACCGCCACAGTAGGGAGTTGGAGATGTAAGACTCCAGCCGCCCCTACGCAACACCGTTGCAAAATTGGCTCCCTCCTCCGTAGCCACGGGAGGAGACAGCATGCCAGTGTCAGGGAAGTATCTAGACCACTGGCATCCCCTAGACCCTCTGTCCAGTCCTCATCGTACTGACACTGTTGTGCCAGAGGGTCATCAGACCCCTCCCAGTCCTCCTGGTCCTCCTCTGGTTCAAAATAAGGGGGAGGGAGGGACATTTGGGATCCAAGGTCTCATCGGGCGCCGGAACCGGCGTCGAGCGGCGCTCGGTCCGGGTCCATGTCCGGAGCCGGAAGGAACTGGGGACGACGCCGCCCGGGAGCCCCAGGCGGCGTCGAGAACGGCACCGGAGACATCGGCGCCGGCGGAGGTGTCGTTAGGGTCGACCCGGCGTCGATGGGGGTTGTGGAGCCGGGATCGAGGCCGGGGCCGGAGCCGGGATCGAGGCTGGAGGCACGGGCGACGCCGGGGCCGGAGCCGTCGGCGACGCCGGAGCAACCCTATCAGGGCCCGAAGGCGCACCGGAGGGACCTGGAGGCCCGAAGAGGCGGGCCATGGCCGACAGGAACTCCTGTACTTGGGCCGGATCCGCCCCCGAACCCGGGAAGGACGGGTATTGCGGGGGCGACTCCACAGGCATGTCCGGGGCCGCGGGGGCGGGGACGGTGCCGGGAGGGGCCTCAGCCGAATCGCGAGACCGGCGAGGCGAAGTCCCAGAGCGACGATGCTTTTGGACTTTTTGTGTTTGGACTTACCGGACGAAGAAGACTTCAATGCCGACGACCGGTGTGGACTCCGCGATCGACCCCTGGACCTCTCACGCGACCGGGGCTTGCGCAGGCCGAATGCCGGGCCTCTAGGAGCTTTCGAGACCGCTCTCGCAAAGCTTTCGGGTTGAGGGTCCGGCAGTCGGAACAAGACTCCGTGTCGTGGCCTCGGCCGAGGCAGAAGAGACACTCCCGATGCGGGTCTGTGATGGACATCATCCGAGCACAGGCGCCGCAACGTTTAAACCCGGGCATCCCTACGACACCTTGAAGTCGATTGAAGAAAAACAGTGA